>BLKR01000569.1:232500-469863 GCA_011170035.1 Teleogryllus occipitalis
AATAGAAAGAGGCAACAGAGAAACATTGAATTGAAAATGTTACATGGCGATTCGCCAAGGTAAATGGTGAAAAGTGGCTGATCTATTTTGAAACACATCAAAATTTGTGGAAAAATCAGCTCCAAACGGCATTTTTTTACGAGGCAGTGTGTATATTTGAAAAATTTCTTTTGCACTGCATCTTGATCACGTTCTAATTGCTTGTGTATTTGTGTTGCCACTCGGCTTCCCCTCGCCCGCACGCTTTCCTGCCTTCACGCCACCTCTCTTCCGCTTACGCATTTGCCCCACTGTTGCAGATCCGCTGATCAAAGCTCGGGTAAAACATTACCTGTCAACGCAGAACGCGCACGAAAACTGCGACTTTGCGTCGTCGCACGATAAGTATAACAGTGTTAGCGGCGGGGGCTCTGGGGCCGTCGACGAGGGAGGCGGCGGCGGCGGTAGCAGCGGCGTTGGCGGCGCGGCGGGGGCGGGGGCGGCGGGGGCGTGCGGGGGCCCCGCGCCGGTGACTGCGGGGGCGGCGGCCTCTCCCTCGCTGTCCTCGTCGCCCCGCTCGTCGTCGTCGTCGTCGTCGTCTTCCCAGTCGTCGCCGCCGTCGGACGCGAGCGACGCCGCGCCCCTGGGCGCCGCTCGCAGCAACGGCACGAGCTCCTCGGACCAGGAGGCGCTGCTGCCGGCGGCGACGTCCGCCCGCGCCCGCGGCCACGCCCACGCCCACGCCCACGCCGCGCGCTGGGAGGCCTCGGACAGCGACGAGCCCAGCAGCAGTAGCGCCGCTGCCCCCGCCCTCGCCCCCGCCAGCGCAGCCGCGCGCCCGCGCCCGCCCCGCTTCGAGGCCTTCATGATGACCGGAGACCTCATCCTCAACCTCTCGCGAACACAGCAGAGCTCGGGCCTGCTGCCAAAGCACCAGAAGAAAGTAGACAGTCTGAGGTACCACCACCATCACCACCACCATCACCATCACAACCACCATCACCACCACCACCACAACTCCGTGCCTACCAGCCCCAACGAGATGGACATGGGCCACCGCAACCACCACTTCAAGTCGGCGTCGGCGCCGCCGGGCGTGACCGCGTCGGCGGGCACGTCGCCCGTGGGGCTGAGCAAGCGCGACAACGGGCTGTGCGCCGAGCCCGCCTGCGCCGCCGCCGCAGCCGCCGCCGCCGCCGCCCACGCGCACGCCCACGACCCCAAAGCCATGGGCGCCGTCGCCGCCACCGCCGCCTTCCCCTACCACCACGGCGGGGGCTTCGTCCGCACCTCGCGCTCCGAGGACCACCTGCAGTTCCAGAAGGACTCGTCCATGAGTGCAGTGGACATAGACATTGACGAGGACGTCACCTCGTCGCTCAACACGCTCCTGGACACGCGGCCCGACAGCGGCGGCAGCAGCAACAACGTGGCGGGTGCGGCGTCGCCCACGGACGACGCGACCACACCCACCGCCCCCGCGCTCGCCCACCCCCACCCCGTCCCCGCGTCCGCCCCCGCGCCGGCCCCCGCCGACGGCCCCGCCCCCGGCCCCGCCGCCGAACGCATAGTGTGGACGTACAACGCGCCCGTCACGCCGTCTCCTTCCAATTCCGGCTCCGAGAACTCGTGTTGCGGCGCGGCGGGCGCGGGCGGCGGGGCCGGGGCCGGGGCCGGGGGCGGCGCGTCGCGCTCGGGGTCGTCGGCGGCGTCGCGGTCGGCGTCGTGCACGTCGTCGGAGGGCGTGAGCCCGCAGCGCTCGCTGTCGCCCGCGTCGCCCACCTCCGTCTCCTCCTCCGTCATGTCCAGCAACTCGAGCTCGCGCAAGGTGCCCGCGCTGGCGGCCGCGCTTCCCTACGCCCAGCAACAGCAGCAGCAGCCCAACGGGGACCTGTCGCAGTCCGAGGCCGTCTCCAACATCTCCAGCCCCGACTTCCAGGAGGAGGAGACGCTCGACATCCTGAGCGCGCGCGACCTCATGGAGGTGAGCGACCCCAGCGACAGCGACTCGACGCTGCTGGTGAGCGACCGCACCACGGCGCCCGCCCCCGCCAACCACAAGGGCGGCGCGGGCGACGCCGCGGCGGCCGCCGCGACCGCGGCGGACCAGCAACAGCAGCAGCAGCAGCATCGGATCGTCATCCAAGTGAAGGGGCCCGAGGCGGAGACGGCGGCGGCTGCGGCGGCGGCAGCAGCGGGACGCGGAGGCGGCGGCGCCAAGCGGGTGAGTGGGCGTGCGGCGCCCCACGAGCTGGACCTCCTCCCCCCGGGCGGCCTCGCGGCGCAGGCGCAGGCGCAGGCGAGATCGCCGGCCAGCCTTAGTTCAGGGAACGCCACTCCTGAGCTGGTGGGGTATCAGGTGTGTGCTTCACTTCCCCCTCTTCTTCACTTCCACACTACTGCAACTCTTGGCACAGCGTTGCAGCCGACAAGTTTCTTAGCGCTGCTTTAATCAAAAACGTGCTACACATTACATGTTCGTCTTTTCATGTACTTATGGACGTGCTTTTTATTTTTCCTTCTCTCTTTCAACAGCCTAACTGTATCCTTGTGAGTGTCGTGAGTGGTGTTCGCATGTTCAAAATGTTTCTTCTTATCAAATAATCAATAGAATCACTTACATTGCTTCTTGCTGTATTAGAATTGCTTCTATCGCTTCTTTCTGTAGCTTCATTGACACAAAAAAGAGAATGAGAATGGTTTGAGACTATGGTTTTCATTTGATATTTTTGGTAGTTGCAAATATTGCATCGAAGTGATTGTCTTATTTTATTTTTTATTTATTTCATTATTGTTCTCAGGTTCTAAACTTCTTGCTATCTCAATTCCATGACATTTGTCATTTTATCATAATATTCCTTTTTACTTTCAATGTAAAATGAATTTTATGCTTGATTATGTTTTGACTTCTTTTAAACATATCATTCATGAACATTCCATGAACACTTGAAATCAAAACTATCCTTTTTACATAATTCAATATGACTGGAGGAAATGAAAAGCCTGCCTCTTTCACCTCTTCCCTCTCTTGTCTCCCTCTCTATCCTTTTTCTTCTCAGTCCACTTTTTAAATATTAATTTTAGAAGTGTTTTGTATTAATTATTAACACTCTGAGAGAAACATTACATTGACTTTACCAATAGTTAACAAGAAATCCAGGACATTCATAAATATAGTCTCGAAAACATTTTTGAAGGGTTTAAACAAATTTTATCAATTTCCTAAAATTTAACGTATTGTTTCTTTCAGAATATTCAATTACTGTGCATTGCATATGATTATATTAACATGTAAATAAGTATTATGCTACCCAGACATATTTTAAATTTTATTTTTGAACTTTTCTGGGGTGTATTGAAGTTTTGATTTCTAAAATATTATTTGGTAATTTATAAATGAAAAAAAAGGGGGATAGGATTTAAAAACTTAATTTTGAAGTACATGGGCTTAGGGCCCTATGGTATTACAAACACAGTTAGCACAAAGGAGAAGAGTCCTTTGAGTTTGAATTCTTGTTGTAAAATGTTTGTGATGAAGTTATATCTTGGATTGGACAAAATAATATGAAACTTGGAAGAAATTTCTGAGGACAGTTCTTTGCGCACAAAACATTTCATGATTTCAGTGGACTCCTGTAGATTGAACATTTCCTTTCCTGGTCAACTCTACATTCCTTGTATTTGACCTCCCACTGACAGAGAGCTCCTAAAGACATTGTCAGTTTTATGAATGAATAAAAAGGTTGTCTCAAAACCTTTTGAAGCCCTACTTGGGGAATCATTCCAGAGATACATCTGAGGAGGTCCTGCTACCATTCAGCTGTTTATATGCTAATATCATCATCACATAGTCTTAATTTCAGTGGCCCCTTTTTGTTAAGAAAATGTTATTATAGTGTAATACAACACTCAAGTTCAGTCAACAAAAGATCTTTTCACACTCACCTACAAAACCATCTCTGTCAGTCTTCGAAAGGTTCTTCAGGAAGTATTCTTATTGGTGAGGGGTCAATTACTCTTAATATTATCATAGCAAATTTTGCACCTTGATTGTATGCTTCTGACACCACTTCCTTTCATTAAAATGCTTAAACACTCTGTGTCAAACTGTTATTGCCTTATGTAATAGTATATCAGCTTTACATGTAAAAGATAATGGGTCCTTCAAAAGATGAGAGGAAATTTCCCGATTGATGTGTTAATAATAACTTGAATAGTGTGATTTCATTATCTTTTCTGCTTGGGCACTTTTGTACCATGATTTCTTCTTTTATTATGGGTTATGCAACATTTTGTGGGCAGGACTCCTCATTGTCATTCAGGTCTTCATTTGTTGATCTTATTACAACTTGAGTTGTATTGCTCAAAACTTTTGTTGTAGAAGGAATCTCCAGTGCTCCAACTTGTATTAGGTGATCTTAAGTAACTGTTGTGTCTGTTTTGATATTTTCCAATTCGTATGAGTAATTCCTTTCATAATACCCCTTTCTTTATCCTTAAGTATACAAAAGAGTGATTTTCCTAGTTCACATTGATTTCTTACGCTTCCATTTGCAACCATTTGTGTGATGTATACACTGTTTTTTATTTATGAACTTCTTAACTCTAGAGATCAAATTTTCAACTTATAAAATTGAATCTAATTTAGTTCTCTTTGTGCCTGTTCCGCTTCATTGTTTTTTGTAATTCCCTTTTTGATACTTTTTGTGGCAAACAGAATGAAGGAAAATTCTAGCTAGAAAATTATTACCTTAGTAGTGTAATTTAAGTTTCTTTAGCATTAAATTCAGTTGTGTAGTTAGACTGACTAGTTCTGAGAAAAACGGTTAACAAATTAAGAGTTTTACTTCCCAAAAATTGTCGGAGTTCTTAAAACTGGATTACACTCAAGTAGGCCTCAGGACCTCTGATACAAGTAATCTCCAATTTTCCAGTGAAGTTGGCTCCAATTCTTTAGTGTAGCTTCAGCATTTATGATAAAATATCCTCAAACTGTTCATTATTTTTCCGTTTTCTCCCAAATTCCTTCACAACTAAGAATTTATTCAAAAAGTGACAAACAAAAGGTGAGAATTATATTGTGTGCTGATTGAGTATCAATAGAGTATATATCAAGATTGAGTATCAATTAGAAATTTTAAATGACTGTGGTAAAAACTCTCAAGTGCAAAAATGCCTATTTTTCACCTTTTTGAAAAAACACTTACTTCCTCCTTTTAAAACATGCAATATTTATGAATTGATAAATAGTGACAGAATCGAGTTGTAGAATATTAAACTGTTTTTCAGAAAGTCCAAGATAATAACAAAGGTAACTAGAAAATAAATATTATTATTTACACATTTAGAAGATGGTGATTCCAATTACAGAACTTCCAAATCTTCAATTTCTGCCTTATTCCAACCATTATCAAGATTTCTTTTTCCTTCTTCCACATTGATGACATATGATGTCATTATAACCTACATTGCATTATAACCTACATTGCAGTCTTCAGTATCCAGAATTGGTATTTTAGTTTGAACATTGGTGCAGGATCGGCTTTTGCATCGTTTGCAAGTGGTGGTATATTTCATACCATTATTTTTAGCAGGAATTTCCTCGAAGGCAAGTCTTTGGAACAGGTGCAGCAAATGGTTTCCAGGAGTTAATCAAGTGCTTCTTCTATAAAAGAGCAATAGGAAGGAGGTTGGGTTTTGAAGTCTTCCAGCTCCATTGCAGGATGTCCAGTGGGATGTATTTCGATGCTTGCTCTTGCAAATATGTCCTTGCAGAATGCTGTTGTGGAGCTGCCTCTTTAGGAGACAAAGAGGCAAGGTTGAATGGGGCCTTTGTTAGAAATTTTACAAAGATTTCATAACGTTGCACATTGAACAATTGAGAATAGACTTCTGTCCTACATTATCAAAAGCAATAGTAGTTGCATGGATTTGCTGAATACATATGCTGCTTTCTGCACAGTTTTGTTTGTCTCCATTGCCTTGGGGAATTATGGTTTACCTTTACTGAAAAATGATAGGTCGTATTACAGCCACTGATTGCATGCAGGAATAGTGTATTGTCGGTAGACTCTTGGGACACCTTGTTATTAAAGAGGCTGCAGATAACAATAATTTTCTCTGTCTTTGCCTGGCCTCGGTAGAAAAATGTTCAGGGACATTGGGGCTGAAGCAGTTAAAATCACTAGAAAGTCGATATCTTCCTCAACGACCACACAGGACACTAAGGAACTTGAATAGCATTAGCCACAATTTAGATATCAGCATCCTTGCAGCTTGCTCTACATTGATGTGCTGAGCTTCAAGCCACAGAATCAATAAAGAAATGTGGTGCTGTTTGTTTTGTTTGTTTCAAAGAAACTATTCTTTTGAAACGGTTACTGACATTATTTTGTCAAACATGATATTTGGTGCTTTTTTTGGTAGACCTAAATAGCTGATTTAGTTCTCTCTTTTATCTCATCAGGGTATCCATCAAATACAATATCTTTTTGCCATATCAAAGCTGGATGTCAAAACAGAGTATAATATCTTGTGGGTTGAAAGTGACCCCATGAGCCTATATGGGTTATTTATAACACAAATATATAATACCTCTACGAAATTTTATTTCCTTCAAAGTATTGATTCTCAATTGAAGCAGAATTTAATACTCTACTTTTTTGGTAATAAATATTTTGAACAGTCAAAAATATATTCTGAAACACATTTCAGTAAATAGTTTAACACATCATCAAGTGTGAGCAAAATTCATATAAATTCATTTATATCTGAAAATGAAAAGAAATTTTGAATGGGAAAACAGATTTGTATGAAAGTATTAAAATTAAAATTGCACAGTAATGAGATCAAATCACACAATAAAGTGAGTATAGGTAAAAATATGTGTTGTAAGTACAAAATATATAAATAAATGGGAGGGAACATACCAAAGCACATTAAAATCAAACAGTTGAAAAATTGTGAGGATAAAACCAAAATACACAAAAATAAGGGAAAATGTTTAAGTTCTCTCCCTTCTATTTATATATTTTGTACTTTCTACATATATTTTTACTTATACTTGTTTTATTCCTTAATTTCATCTCATTACTGTTCACTTTTATTTTTAATATTTTCATAACATAATTTGTTTTCATTTTCAGACATAAATGGATTTATATGAATTTTGTTCACACTTGATGATGGGCAAAACTTTCATGCGAAATGTTGTTTCAGAACATGTGCTAAATGAAACATTATTTTTTTTATTTTTTACTTTGATTGACCTGAAAGAAGAAACATATGAAAGTGTTCAATTAATAAATTTTTTGTTTAATCACTTAAGTTTGGAGTAATTTGAGAAAAAGCAGGAACAGTGCAAAAATTTTGAGGTTTTTTTTGTCATAACTACTGAAGCTTAATTTGAAAATCAGGACAAACTCAGATTACTGATATCAGAGATCTATTTGAGATATTAAAATAACTTTCAGAACTCTGCTACTTGTTTGGGAAGAAAGGCTTTTTTTGGATCTAATTTTATTGACCTATAAGAAGAAATTTGGACTTAAATGAAATGTAGCATTTTCTCTGTATTTGAAGTAGTTGATATATTTTTATACTTGTAAAAAGTATTATTAATTTTATTTTAATTTATAGAAATAATGTTTTTTTTTATGCATTGTTCGTTGCATGCTCTATATATTGTGATGATATACCTATGAGAAGAATTTTTGCAAATATTTTTATACTAATTAGAAGAACTCTTACCTACTTTAGAATTTTTTCATTTTGGGTACTGTAATAACTAGATCAGTATCTTATATGAGAATGTGAGCATGAGCCATGGGTTATGCTCATTTTTTAAACTTTGCCTTCTGTTTGTTAAAATGGCATATTTAAAAGGGGGAAAAAAAGGAAAATCACCATTTGACTCAACTCTTTGTTGATTGTGGATCTTGAATTCCTAAGGGAAATTAATATGTTAAAGAGTTGTTCAAAAATATTCAAGACCCTTCATTTCAGTCTAAAGATAATTTAATAAATTTTCCTTAAAGTTTTGTAAGCCTGCTTTATTGATTGTCCTAAAACGTATAATTAAAATTCATGGTTTACCTCTCATTGTCAAGTTACCTTCCTCAATTAAGCAAATCAAAATGGATAGCACTAGGGTAGTTGCCTCTCTTTACAATGCCAACACTATTGATTTAATATTAGGAATAGTCTGAAAGAATTGTAAAAGTTCAACTCGAGATAAAACCTACAAGATTTTCCAAACATCTACTAATATATCTGAAATGCAAAAGCCATTCAATTGAAGAACCTACACAATGGATTCATTATTTCTGTTTACACTTTATATTAAAAAATTATCATTCATTAATTTTCCTGTAATATTAGGGACAAAGTATGTAAATGAATGCCTCTCTTAACCCAGTAATTTCCCTCTTCTATAAGATTTTTAGAGTACAAAAAAGTATATAGGATGAGTAGAAGCTGTGAATAGGAAGCATTTAGTAGTGTAGGACTGCTCCTTAATGCTAGATGAAAGTTGCTTCCTCATCTATAAATTGAATCGCAAGTCTTATGCATGTCAGCACAAGGACTGAATAAGTTTCAAATGTAGTTGTGAGAACATGCAAATAATAATTCACTTTAGCACCAATGTTTTATTTTTGATTAGTGTGCAACCAAGAAAAAAGGGATATCATAAGTACCTGGCAAAATAAATACTAAGCGACTGCCCAGGTATGACGTTCCCATGAAGTTTGCACTACTCCCGAAATTAAGAAGCGCTATACCAACGCGAGGCTGTCCGTCCAGAAGACCTAAGCGCTGCATCTGGAGGGTTTCTGAGTTGCCCTACAGATGCGTGAAGCCCTTCCTGTTACAATTTTCTAGAAATACTTAAATAAGTTTTCTCAAAAACTGCTCAAAATTTTGTTTTAAAAATGTTTATAAGAATTGAGAAAAGTACACTGAAAATTCTACTACATAAGAATAATTTTCATTAAAACTTTTGGGTTTTTCAGAAATTAAAGATTTTTTTTTATGGATGGGTCTGGACCTCTCAAGTGTACAAATATCTGGCAGTTTAATGGTGAGCACTTTGGTCTCAGAAACCTTTACCCTCAAGTTCATATCCCAGTCTCGGCAAATATTTTTGCAAGTTGGAAACACTCGCAGAGGCATGTGTTGGGTCAATGAGGCAATCCTTGAGTGTAGTAATCCATTGCTGATTACGAAGATGTGTGCCATAAAGTCCAAATGTGCAAAATTTTCATTCGGGTTTGATAGTGTTATAATATTAAGTAATTACATATAATACAAGAATGTACATACTGTTGCTGAACCACATTGTGGCCCATGCCCATCAAAAAAATTGGAATATCAAAATACCAGAGTATTTTGTACACTATAATCTACTCCAAATATGGTTTGACCTCACGGTTTCAATATTGCTGTACCCCTTCTTCCAAAAGGATATAGCAGATGTGTTTGGTTTAAATTTCATATATTTTTGACATGGGCAAACTACCAACTCTGTTGATAATTTGATTTGATATTGTAAGCGTTGAGTAAAGTATTACAACATTTCAATAAATGCAGTTGCATTCCATTTTTACCAATTCTTCAAAGTGCTTCATGTTTTTTATCAACAAGTATATTTGCTAGACAGACTTTGAACTCACATTACAAAACAACAGAAAATTTAGTTTTTATTGCAAGCATTGGTGCATCCAAAATTACCTATTTAAAGAATAAGGTCAAAATGACTCATCAATTCAATTGCTTTGTTTAAATCTGGGTTAGTAATTGCTAATGTATACTGTTGTGAAGAAAATTCATGAAACGCACTACATTTCAGACCTCAAAAAGCATTTGATGCACAATTTTTATTGCATTAGTCTCTCCTTTCTTGTGTCTGTACCATTGGCTCATGTAAATCATTTTCTAGTGTATTGTCAGCGAGCTTTAATTGGCAAAGTTGGTTCTCCCAGTTTAATTTCCAGTAAATATACAAAATTGAGCAAAATAACATACTTTACAATGGAAGGGGGAAGGGCATTTGTTATAAAAACGTATTTTTGTAAAGCTTGATTTTTTCCCTTTTAACTCTATTAATATTATGTGCAAGCATAAAGGGTACTATGACTTTTGAATACACTGGATTATAACAATCAATTTGTCAATCCCCCTCAATTGTAATAAATTTAATAAAATGTATTTTGCCTTCAAACACGATATTTGAAGACTAAAATTATATTATTCGTCTCACCTAGAGCACTAATGCATGCAAATGCTGTGTGTCATACTGAACCGAGACTAATTTCATCACAAAAATCATAAGAACAGTAAGACTTCAATATTTTAGGCAATGCAAATACCTATCAAATAGTAGATAAACAGTAATAAAGTAGTACATAAACGGTAGATAATAATAACGATGATAATAATAATAATAATAACGATAATAATAATAATAATAATAATAATAATAATAATAATAATAATAATAATAATAATGATAATAATAATAAAAACAACACAAATTTTAGTATTTCCGCAAGCATTGTCAATGTCCAAAGTACATTGTACGAAAACTCTTAGTAATATTTTGGTTTATAATTACAATCCTTTTTTAATTTGTTCAGCTATCTCCTTGGGAAATCAGCAAATGTAAATGAATAGTACTCCACAATTTATCTTCTTACCTTTCAGATTTATGTGGAATCATAAGTTTTGTTTTTTAATTTACTCTTTGAACTGTTTTGAAATAAAATATTTTATTCTTTTTCAGTACTTTAATATTCTCATTATTCACCCTTACATGGTTCTATTATCTCTAATACCTTGTATTACATAAGAATTTTTCTTAAGTAGTTACATAATGATGCAGTAAACTCGAAATCGTTTCCATCAAATGCATTTTGATGCTTAGGAACTGAGAGAATCAGAAGACGAACTTACAATCCTCAATGAAGATGTGGCTTTGCTGGCCACAATGACTGCTGCCAACAACAACAATAATAACAACAATAATAATAGTAACAACAACAATAACAACAATAACAAGGCAGTATCCCCACCGCTGTCATCGGAAGATGAAAGTGATGTAGAGAGCTTACATAGCTTTCATTATAGCCCAAAGGCTGTGGACATCCCTTCGGCTAATCGCTTGGCAAAGCGTCTTTTCATGTTAGATGGTTTCAAGAAATCTGATGTATCAAGACATCTGAGTAAAAAGTAAGATTGAACAGAATGTTGACATTAATTTTTAAGTATTGCATTCTTTGTTATTATATGTTGTGTGTTGAATCAAAGTAGGATATGATAATAATAATTATTATTATTATTATTTATTTGGTATTTCATGCAAATTTTTTCTGTGCCTAGAGTTCAAACTTGTTTATGCAAAAGTTTTTAATTGGATTTACAATCATACAAATTTTATTTCTGCTTGGTCACAAAGTAGTTAAATGTAATTTATATAGTAATTATTGCAATACCTATAGTCTGATTTTGATTAAAATGTAACAAGTCTTAAAAATTTATTGTGGTGTTTTTTAACAAGTGGATTGAAAGTGGATTTTTCAGAAAAAAATTCTCTATGATCTTGAAGGTGGATCTATTAAAAGTAGAGAAGTTTTCAAGCATTTCAAGCGCAATAAATTTTCTTGAACAATTTTTAATGAATAAATTCAGTATTGATATATGAATTGTTGTCTCCACATACAGCAAAATATTCCATTTCCCTCCCTAAGTGGGTCTTGGAGAAAATGATAGGAATTGCACTTTTGTACACGGTAATTTGTACAAGCAGTTGGATTATTTTTTAAAAAATAGTTGAAACATTACTAGAATACAAGTTTAATACATTTATTATACTTTTTCATAATCATCACAGATGTTTACTAAGTGACTATGAAAAAGATTGCTATATTGTTGCTCTACCACTTTATGTAAGTTTTGCCTTTTCTCACCCTAGATTTGTTTTATTATGAGTATGATAATAATAATATTATTCTAGTACCAGAGATAACATTTAAAGTTACGTGAATTAATGTATATTTGCTAGAAAACAATTTTTCATAAAATGTAGATGAAATTTGTTGTGCGAGGTGCTTGGATGTAAATGACTCTTTAAGTAAAAAAGCAAGGTTATTGCCTTTTATAAAGGAGAGGGAGTATACATTCCAAATCAAATTAGAACAGAAGACAAATTGCCATAATAGTTCACTCATGCATTAGAGCATGTGCAGCTTATTTCATATAAACAGTAGTATTACATTGCATTATTCCAGGGGATTTCAAATGTCAGGTGTCATCATTTACATCTAAATGCCTCATTTATCATTCAAAGCAGAAAGAAATGAATGATATTTTATTTTACTTTTAGTGTTAACCTTTAATTATTGTTCTCATTTTAAGGAAATAATATTTTGTTCATTACCTTTCAGCAATGATTTTAGCCGAGTAGTAGCCGAAGAATACTTGAAATATTTCAATTTTGAAAATGATACTTTAGATATAGCACTTCGTAAGTTCCTTAAGCAATTCAGCCTGACTGGAGAAACACAAGAGCGAGAAAGAGTTCTTGTCCATTTTTCTAAACGCTACCTGGACTGCAATCCTGGTTCCTTCAATTCACAAGGTATTATTTGTGCAAATTCCTTAAATTTTGTTCTTGAGGGGAATGCTAGTTAACAAAGTCTTTACATCCAGATGCTGTGCACACGTTGACGTGTGCAATCATGCTGCTCAACACTGACCTGCATGGTCAGAATATTGGTCGAAAGATGACTTGTACTGAATTCATTGAAAATTTATCTGAACTGAATGATGGCGATAATTTTCCTCGAGAAGTTCTCAAGTTACTCTACCATGCTATTAAAACATACCCCTTGGAATGGGCATTGTAAGTTGCGGGTACTATTTGATTATTTACTGTTAAATAAAGCTTGTATTCAGGACTTCTCAAACATTCTTCAGCTGCAAATCCAGGGAATCAGTTACTTGCTTTCAAATTTCCTCTCTTGGTCTCCTAAGTACATCATTTGTAACAGTTTTTGCTTGAATCATTAATTAACTTTGCACAAGCTGGAAGGGTGCTTAAGGTAACTTGCTGTGAACTCTAAGCAAAAATAATCTTTAAATGTAAATTGAGAAATGTCATTGAAGAACTATTGTATCAAGAAAATTGTGTACGAAATTACCTGAAGCAGGTTTTTCAAATAATTCTTTATATCAGAAAAATGTACTTGTTTGTGGAATAAAATAAGTACATTTGAAACACACATGTATAAAAGTTAAGAAGGAAATTTTATATTAATAAATATAAAATAATAATTAATTAATTAATTGATTAAAAATGAAAATGCATTACCTAGATAAGTTACCAATTCTTATAAAGAAACTTAATAGTGTGTTCAGAAGCCACAAAAAAGAGGATTGTTAGTATGTGGGAAATTTAAGATAAGCTAAAACTTGGAATTTATTAATTTTGTTTTGGAGTGTGATTTCCTCTAAAGGATCATATGTACATAGTTTGAGAAGCCCTTCAATTTATGGATACGAGTAAAATTTTAAAATTTAAATATTTGATACTTTAATTTTTTCTTATTTTCATTTTAACTTTTAATTAGTTTTTGAAACTTAATATTGAATCATAATTTAGTTGTATTCAGATATATACATTAATCTTCTTTCTTGTTTTAATATTAATTAAATTTTCAAAGCCTTTAATTCTTCAAGGCGATTACAATCGCAAGTATATGGTATGCTAATTAAGAAGTTTTAAAGATTAAAGAAATTGCCTTGAATAGCTTGTAGAAGATAAATAAAGTACAAAGTAGTTTCAGAGTGAAGAAATAAGTAACTGAAAATATGGGTTTTAAGATATTTTACAAGGAAGAAGGAGAATGTAATGTATGTATCTATTCTGTTTACTTCTGGTTACTAAATCAATTTATTGGGTTAATGTAATTTAACTCTGAAATATGATTTTGGTGTTTGTTGATTTATTCTAAAATTAATTTGTAAATATGTGAAAATATTACTGCCAAAAATGTAATTTATTTTCAATAGTTTGTTTCTTAGATTTCATCATTAATGAATAGAATAGAAAAACTTTTTTTTTAATCTTCAATATTATTGATAAGTCAGTTAATAATTACACTGTATATCCTCATTTTTAGAACAATCAAAATGGAGGGGACAACAACTAAGTAAAACTCAAGCAGAAACCTAAATGTTTAATTTACATTTTTTATTTACTCTATTTTACTTTCTCACTCTTAGTTTGTATGATGAGAAAGTATTGTAATCATCTGCCAGAAAACCACGAATTTTCGATAGCAAAAACTCTTATTGCCAGGCCCTGGTAATGAAAAAGTGAATAAATCTTATTCTTACATATAGTTACCCTTACATGTAATGTAGTCAGAATCCTTAATGTCCAAAAATGTAATGTAGTCAGTCCTTAATATCCAAAAATCAATTGTCAACAAAACGTCTCTATCTGTCTGTCCATCATTCTGACAGTCCATCTGTGGTCAAAACTATTGCCAAAACTGTTCAGTTGATTTTCTCCATTCCTCATTCAGTTTTAAGGAACTCAAGGCTCTCAGTGTTTGAAACAGATATTTTGATTTCTGGGTTGTTTTTTTTGATACAAAGTTTAGGAATAATTAGTCATTTAATTGAAAATTCTTAGTCTGCCAACTTTTCGTAACTTTATTGTTCCCTCCACAAGGCTGTGGAACACATATTTACACTGATTTTACGTAGTTAGGTTACAAAGTGTGATATAATACATAAAATCAAACGACAAAATTTTATTCTGAAATATTATACATGAAAAAGAGACACTAAATTAAAATGAAACTTGTGCAGTTTGTCATGAAAATCCACCTTACTGAGGTTGAATATTGAAGAGCTTTATTCAAAATTGAACCAACTTATGGTATCAATGACATGTATAATGGAATGTATCAAGGACATGTGATACCATGTGTTGGTTCAATTTTGAATAATGCTCTTCAGTATTCAACAATAGTAAGGTGGGTTTTCATGGCGTAATATGCATATATTATTTCATTTTAATTATGGTTTCTTTTTCACACATAATATCTCAGAGTATCATGTTGTTGTTTTTTATGTATCATATCCAACTTGATAACTTAACTATGTAGTAACAGTGTAAATGAGAGTCCCTTAGCTCTGAGGAACGCACAATAAAGATCCAAAATGTTGGCACACGAGTTTTTAATTAAATGAACAACAACCATTAATTATTCCTAGAATTAAGTGTGGTCATGAATTCAAGGACTATTTATACTGTGTTGGCTTGAGTCCTAGTCTCAGTATCAATCTCAGGGTGTTGTCCATTTGAGGTCACTTTTGCTCTTGGGACAGTTTCCTGAGACACAACAGTCACTGCAGTCTTGAGTCCAGGATCATTTTGTGTCCACTTGAGAGTCAACTCACAATCAGTTATGTAATTTGATCCCGGTATGTTTATATTATCTTTTCTTTCTTAATGGATTTGCATTAGTCAGTCTGCGAGAAAGCAGAAAGTGAAAAAAGTTATGAATCTTCCACTGAACTTTATTTCCATCACAGTTTTTAAGTTTTGTTGCAAATTCATCAAACATACTCAATTTTTTTATCACGATTCCTATTCTAATTATGTGTTACATTCAACAACAACTCGTGTACATTCAGATGGATTAACTGCATCACATCATCAGTCTACTCTCTTTTCTTGAGCTTAATCTTATCTCACGTTTTAAAAAAATAATTAACTAACATACAAATAAAAAAGAAATAAAAACACAGAATGCCAAAATAAAAATGAAAAATACAAGAATGAAATTAAGTAAAAATATTCTGTCCAAAGTGTGGAGAATTGAGTTCCAAGAGCCAGTATAAACACGTCCACTTATGACAGTTCTCATCTCATCAGTTCAGTATCTCAAGCACACTGCCAAAAATGTGTCCACCTATTATAAACTTCTAACATCCAACCTGAATACATTACATTTTCATGATTAACAGTGAATTCTGATTATTCAGATGAACAAACATTGTGAAGAATAGCCAATTGTCGTGAATGCTGCAGATTATTGCACAAAGGTAATTTTTTTAAATAGCCCTCATGCCGTTAATATGCTCATTTCTAGGCACTCTTTGCAGATATTATTGCACTTGGGAGTGGAAGTGCTTAAAATTACTTCCAATGATGTTTTTAAAAACTCAAAAAGTTTCTGTGAAATGGAGCTTCAAATTTCACATTTAGAATTACACTTAAACGCTACTTTCTTATAAACATCTCCATATTTCTTGTCAATTTCTTGTAGAACAAGGTTTTAATCTTTAATAATATTCTTAGAGCAGTATTTCAGTTCTACATTTAGAAAACCAAAAAATTGAGGAAATAAAAAAGAATTAACTTTCAGTGGCGATAGATGGCAGCTGGCAAGAGGATGGGGCTCAACCGAAGAGCTAGCCCAGACCAAAGAAATTTGAAAACTAATTAGTATGAGAAAGGCTATGTCATTCTGTAAAGACAGACCTTCAAATAAGGCCCCACACAATTTTACAAAAATATGACTAGTTTTCACTAAATTTTCTGTGAACTGAGCATTTTAAATACTTTTTAAATATTTCTTTCTACTTTTTCTTTGTATGTATCAAAGGACGGTAAAATATGTGGTGCTAGTTTCCTTCCCAGCAAACTGTGTATTTTCAAAAATTGCAAAAATTTAACATTTCAAAACTACAGAGTTGAAGATAGAGATTTTGCCTTAAATGAAATCCCTATTAAAAAGTCAGCTGTTTAAGAAAGGACTTGTACAATTTTTTTTGAAAAAGAGCCCTTTTCATGAATTTTATGCTTGAAATTAATGCAATTTATGAAACACACATGTTCTCCAAATCCACTCAAAATATTTTCCATAGATAAAATATGCGACACTATATAGGACACTTATTATACATTTAGATTTCTGTTGAGTTGTATTTGGATGATTTTTTCCCATCAATTCTGCTTGTCATTGAGACAGTGGATTTATGGTATAAAATAATTTTGAATTCACGATTTAGGGTATTCCCAAATTGTGTTTGTCACTCCACTTAAGGGAAATGTTTGGACCTATCTCCAGCTCATCCTTTGTCTCCCTCCATAATATGTGTATAAAAATAGTCACTACCATCATCTACTGCACATTAATTCAGAGTTACTGCACTTTTGTATTCAGATTGGTATTTAAAAATTTCAGTAGAAAGTTTAATCAGAACTAATGATCAGGGAAAATTTATAAGGAAAAATATGTTATATTTATTCTGAACATTACTGAAGGTATAAAGAACCACACTGCTCTGTATAATTTTGTTTAGTTTGAAATTACATTTGTAACTTTTAATTTGTAAATGTGTAGCATTCATATCTCAATTGTTAAATAGAATCTCTTGCTTTTGTGGCTTTCTTATGTCATCGAGGGCAAATGTGCAATGAGGATTTCATTATCAGATTAAGAAAATGCAGTGAAGAAACTGTGCATGCCAAGTTAAATTCAGAATCAGTGAACATGTTATTAAAATCCAGTGCTACCATATTCCTTTAGAATTTGTAATTTTGATATGGAGTTCCAGAAAGTTCACAGATTCATGAAAAGCTTTCTAACATAATTCAGGCTGTATTATTTCAACATAACCTTGAAAATACTTCTTGCTGAGCGAGTAGGCAGATGTAGTTTGTTGCTTAATTCACATTATATGTTGCATGAGGAAAATAACATTTTCCGCGTCTAATTGGAGAATGTATAGCTTTTCAAATTTTTCATTTACCTGGTATTTAGAAAAAATTGCATATAAATGCATTAATTACATGTACATAGTGAACATCATTTTCCTCCTGTAAAAATTAACTTAAACTTATTACAATTGAATACACATTTATAACTTTCTAGATAAAGCGTGAATTTCCCCAACTTTTGAATTTCTAAATGTCCTTCTAAATACCGGTAGCGGTAGCTCAGTGCATTAACTGATGTCACTGCAGCGCCTCTAACCGGGAGGTCGTAGGTTCGAGTCCTGACGGCGGCAGGATTTTCGACACTAGCTTTTCACCTAGGTCGAATTCAGCTGCTGTCTGGAGGAGAATTCTAGCGGCTGGCTGCTCTGATCGGTAGTTTTCCGTGGTTTCTCCGATCAACCCCAGGCGAATGCCGGAGCAGTACCCTACTAAACGGGCCACGGACCGCGCGCGATCTATCCTTCCTCTTCCTTGTCCTATCCTCTCCCCTTACACACACACTTACACTAACATGCACTACACTACCACATATTTCGGGAGACCGGTCGGGAGCTTAGAGCTTGTCCCGGCTGGGGCGGTGCCCCACTGGTGGGAGAGTCCTGGTTAGGGGGTAACCCCACTAGCCGACGGTAGGTCGGCGCCGGATCTCGCCATCCAGCAGGGGAAGATCACCGCCATCTCCCGAGAAAATACATGCACTACACTAACGGGACTAATGACCATAGCAGTTGACGCGCCCGGAAACATGAATCAATCAATCAATCCTTCTAAATATGGTTAATATTTAATTGAAATAGATAATAAGGAAAAATATAATATAGTATAGTAATATAGTATAGTATAGTAATATAGTATAGTAAAATATAATATAGTATATCCTAATAGTTTTGTCCGGAACTACTCCACAAGTTTCAAAACTTTTTGCTCCTCTGAGATCTTTTGAAGAGATGATAATAGACCTGCTCCATTTTAGGTTAAAGATCAAAATAAGAAGTCAGTAACTGAAATGCTACTTTCCAAAAGGTATTAAAACTATGTAGTACATACAAAATTTGAGCAAGGTGAATGCTATTATTAAAATTTTCATTTAATTCTGTTCTGGATATGTGCAAATAAATTTATGTTCAACAAGTGCAGTGAGAATATTTGCATTGTTCTTTAGTTTGTGTTATTCTTTTCACAGATAATGAGCTGCTTCTGTTGTTTGTATCTCAGTGACTTCTGTACTTAGTTTAAACACTTCATTACATTGAAAATGTATGTAGGTCTTGTCAAGTGTAGGTCTGCCTGTGTACCTGTGAGGTAAATGAATAGTTTGTTTAGATAAGTTTTATTAACCATTGGTGTGTTCAATGAAACAGCATATTATTTCAGTGTCTTTTGATAGGACTTGCGAAGCACAATTTTACAAAACCCTGATATTAGCTCTTTTGTTTAAAAGAAACAAACTAGAAAAGTGTATTAGTCATCACAATTGCTTCCACATCTAAACAAGAAATATTTATCCACCAGAGATGAAGATGGTGACGAGTGTGGTTCTCAACTACAACAGAAGCAGCCATCAGAAAATCAGCAAAATCTTGCTGGAAATAATCCTTTTCTAGATGTCCCCAATGCTGCCACCGCTATAGAATACAAGAAAGGCTATGTTATGCGTAAAAGTTGTGTGGATCCAAATGGCAAAAAAAGTAAGTGATTCTTGCATTTAACATAAAATATAATGCATGAAATTAATTTAACTGTAACATGAAATATTGATGATTATTGATTTCCCTATAACCTTCTCCCTCCCTATGTCACCTGCACATTGCATAATAATTTGGAAAAAATGTACTAAATTAACCAGAAGTGCACTCAACATTTTTCTCGGAGGGGGAGGACACACAGATATAGTGCCCAGTTGACTTTATTTTCTTTGAAAGAATTTTCCTTAATGCTGAATATAAAATGTATTTTAATTTGTTGACTGATAATTAATTTTTATACATTAAAATTGTTATATTGAATAACGTTTGTTAATAAAGAAAATTAGAAAAAGCTATATTTTTGAAAGACCTATTTTTGGGGGGCTGAAGCCCCTGTGGGTGCGTCACTGATATTAACCCACCTAGGAGCACTGGAATGTACCAATTCCCTTCGTCAAAATTCACAAAATAAGGAGAACGTGATTGCAATGTTTCAGAACAGTGATCTTTATTTAGTATTTATTCAACATGGCTATTCACTGCTGGAATAGTTGCCTCAGTTGAATTCACTTCGCATGTGTTTGGAATTTCTTTGGTTTGCTTTTACCATCTACACCCACTTTTGACCTTTGTTTCTTGTTTCCACATGCTTTATAAGCCTTTTTCACTAAACAGTTGTCATTTATGAAACCCCAAGAAAAAGTGAGATATGTCACAATAAAAACTTTCAAAGAAAAAGGAAATGAATGTTGGTGTAAGAATTTTTCTTAAATTTTCTGTACAAGCCATCCTGAGAAAGACCTTCAAAGTGGCACCAGTGTCATTCTCACTTCCTAAAATTGTCTAATAAAAAGTTATCATCACACTGTAGAAATCAAATCTACTTCAATTTTACATCTTTTGCACCTTTCGGAGCCTACAAATATCCCCTCTCTTGGCTGAGACCTGTTACTCCAGGTGCAGCCATCGTGGAATCTGTCTCTCCATTCAACGTACTAACGTGGCTCATGAGACCATGTTGGTAAACGTACATACATACAGTGTTGAAGAACCATAGCTCATGAACCATTGCACTTGACCTGTATTACAGAAAGGGAGCTAGAGTTCATTTCAATAGCACTGATGCTACAGCCTGTAAGCCTTTACGTCATGCACCTGGTCTAGCCAGGGAAGAGGAAGGAAGTAGGAAAGGAAAGGATTTGAGGTTAAAAGGTGATGCATCGGCCAGCAGTGACACTTAGTCCCTACCAAAGAAAACAGTAAACATTCTCACTATGTATTATCATATATATATTATTATGGGAAAGAGACATTTTGCATTGAAATATTAGCCCAATTTAGGAAAATGAAATCTGGTGAAGTTGAGCCAACATAGAATTGGAAGAACTATTTAAATCATCAGAAATAGTTGCACAAATTAAGGTGAAAAGTCTGGAATAGATAGGTTGTAACCCAAGTGAATGAAGAGAGAGCAGTTAAAAAAAATATACATTTGAAGCATGGCCGGAAGGAGAAGTAGAGCTAGGCCTAGATTAAGATGGAATGTTGAAGTGAAGGAAGATTTGAGAAACCTGAGAATTAAAAGATGGCAAACAAAAACAGTAGGACTTCTGCTATTATGATGAAAGAAGCCAAGGCCAAACTATGAGAGGAGTGTTGAAAGAAAAAGAATAAGAGTCAAGCATAGTGTGCTGGGAATGTACATAATGTCATAACTTACAACGTCTTTGCCTTACAAGGGTGTAGCCCAAATGTGTACAAATGCTCCAGTCCCCTGTGCCACTTACGCTGGTCAGGAGTGAAAGAAAGGGGTTGAAAGGTGATGATGGTAGGGAGAGTCCCACAATGCTACAACACCCAAGTCTACCTCCTGGTCTGAGATGAGATTTGAACTTATGACCCTTCAAACTGATTGTGCTAAAGTGCTTGTGTCTTGTTGATCTTGGTAATCCACATTGGTCAAATGGAAGTATATTCTCTAAATTCTCCAATCTCTACATTTAGTTTGTCTTAATTTATTTGTGAATGAACAAGATATTTCCCTCAAACAAACAAAAATTGATTCCCTGGAAGCTATATAAAACACAAGTTTATAAAGATAATGTACATAAATGATAATGCAATGAAGGCAAAAATCTTTTGAAGAAGACAGCCTAAGTCTTTTTATAATAAGTATTTATTTCAACAGAAAGAAATGTATTTCCATTACATTACAACTTACATCTGTGTTACAAATCAAAATAAAGTTATAATTTAGATATTGGTACAGCCAAACTCGCGGATTTAAATTTATTTATTTATTTATTTATTTATTTATTGAATAAACAGATGTATAGTCCTTTCGTACAAAATATGGCAAAATATTTTGTACAAAATGTTGACACATTGACTAGTAAATAGAAATACACAATAATAATGTATTACAAACTTGATCTAATTACAATACTATTGAAATTCTAAAATTAAATTCTTCAAACACTTTTCACAAATTACACAATTTGCAAATTAAATTAACTTAAATTGACATTACAAAATAAAATATAAAATATAATCAGTAATATAAGATATTGAATTATTATCATAGTACTGTACTGAATTAATATAAACAATTATGAGCAAGGCGGAGGCCACTGGGACCAGGTGAATGAGAAACTAAGGCATCCTAGGAGAGGAAAAACACATGAAAGGCAGGAGGGAGAAGAGAAGTGAAGGGAAAGAAGGCAAGAATTCAAGAGAATGTATAACATCTCTATCTAGAAATAAATATAAAGTATATCGAGACTTACAATTTGCTACCTCTTTGTTATTTTTTTACAGTGTACACTTTTTTGTGGGTAAGTTTTCAAAAAGATGAGATTTGATATGTATAATTCTTTTGCTGACTGCATGTCTTCTTCTTTCTCCATACATAAAAGTAATCCTGTTAGGTAATTTCCTGCAATAAATGTGACTTGAACTGTAAAATTACTTTTCTTCAAAAAGTAAAATATGTTTATAAAATATCACTTCTTTTTTTTTTTCAGCACCATTTGGCAAAAGAGGATGGAAAATGTTCTATTGTACTTTGCGAGATATGGTTCTTTATTTGCACAAGGATGAACATGGTTTTCGTAAAAGTGCCCTAAGTGACAACCTTCACAATGCAATTCGAATACACCATGCCCTGGCCACTAAAGCTGCTGACTACACGAAAAAGCAGCATGTGTTCCGACTGCAAACTGCAGATCAGGCAGAGTATTTGTTTCAGACAAGGTAAGACCATGAAAATGTAAATGCTGATTATTTGTTTTGAAATCTAATTTACAATAATAACACTAGCCTGTAAAATTGACCTTTTTATTTGTTGTCTAAAGAAAAAAGTTGATTTTATTCAGTGTCCATGTGCTGAATCAGAATTTTCAATCCGTTTACTTCTATCACTTAAGATTTTCTTGCGAAATCACTTCACATGTACTGTATAATTACACAAATTTTATCTCAAATGTTTTCATACTTTTTTATTTCAAAGAAAAAACAATATTTAGTATACACAACTTGCTGAAATTAATGTGTCGGCTAACACTTAAAAAAAGCAAGATTTCTCAAGTCATTTAAATCAGCTTAAAACACTCACGTTCTGGAGCAGAAAATCCTAGTAGGTTGTTACTGTCACTTAACTCAATTTCCATCACTTCCACATCAGATTTGGATGAAAAATGTTCAAGATTTTGCTGGTCGCACAAGGATTGATACATCAGGCTAACGGAAGGCAGGGACAGATGAAATGCCTGACCGAACAACTGGATACTCAATTTGCGTTTTAATTTTTAGAATTCTACCCCTTCACATCACATGAACAGAAGTAGCAGTCATTACTATGGTTTAACTGCTCTCTCCAAACTGTAGGTATTCCAAATTATAATGATGATCTTTGCTGTTGCCCTAACGACGAAGATCTTAAATGCATACTCTACATACTTTGTTAGTATGCCAAAGATTTACTTTGGTTTCTAGTTTGATTCCAAAATAGGCAAAATATGATTTTTGTTACAAAATCTGTAATATTATGCCTCAGATTAGGCAACGTGTATTTCCCACATATATAACAAAAATGGTCTGGATCATTTATACCTGAGCGATATGACAAATATGTATTTGTATTGCACTACAAATTCACAATATTCTATTCCACAATACAGCTTAAAACTGATTTTTTTTCTGATGACACTTGTTAATGCAATGTCAGGGTGGCCTGTGAACCTGGAATCCTTGAAAACCAGGGGAAAAACAGGAATTTCAAAAAGCTTGGAAGAACCAGGATTTGAAAACAGATTTTTCATTATTTTCTGATTTTTTCCCAACATTTAGCACAAATTCACATACGTCGTCATATTCAGCAAAGTGCAGAATTCAACTCGGTACATGATAATGGCGAGTGTTAAAATCAAAGTATGTATGAGAAGTGTCGCATGTTTGCCTGAGGATTGCGAAGTTCTTGACTGACACATAAAACAACTTCAAACACTGCCCCTTGTGTAGGTGCAATATGGGTAGAATACGTAGTAACTACACGGTTGCCTCTGGGTTGCACGTGCGTGAACGAGATATTTGCGGGACAAATGTCTCACCAGAAACTCAGTCGCCGAGTTTCGATTAGTGTCGCACCACTTCTTTGATGACATGGGCGGTACCACCTTGCTATTTTTCTGATCAAAATGACCATGTTATCATGTCCACAATATTCAAAGGGAATTTTAACTTCTTTTGTAGAAGAGCATAGTCAAAGATATCTTTGCTTATAGCCTACATGGAGATTAACGGGGACAGTGCTCAAATTGACATGGAGCATGAAGAAAATTAACATGTGGTGATCTTGACAGGGTTGCGCACCAGGAAATACGAATAGACCCCATTTTCTTCGCTGCATTGTTCTTCAAGGCAGCGCAGGTAGTAATATGAAATGAAAGTTAAAATGTTACAAATTTATGGTTCTCAATTTTTTCAATTTTTTATTCATGTAAAGTATTAGAAATAATGCTAATATAATCCAAACCCAACCAATTCAAACAATACGCCTGAGGTGGTGTATACCAACGTTTATTGTGATAGCTAGGAGCAGTAGTAATTTCGAACTTTTACATATGAAACGTACCATAATCAGCAATGAAAATTGTTTGAAGTAAAGTAATTTATTAGCTCGAAGTTAATTTTTATGACCTTCACCTCACCATCTCAAAAACCTCAGTGACCTTTTTTTTCACCTCGCCAATCTCAGAAAAAAGTCATACTTGGTTTGCATTTGTGGACATTTACAGTTTTATAAATTACTCGGCGCTAGATTGTTGTAGCTTTTTAAACTAAAATTCATTGGGTGCAGTAAACTCTGGCCTGCAAATCATAGAGAAAGTATTGTAATGCTGCAGGGGATATACAGACCTCTCTTAAGCTGGCACTACAACAGTCAGTTACCACAAAGCCAAATATGCCACCATTTAGAACTATTTAATTGCTAATGAATGTTCGTATCAATATTTTTGCTCTTCGAATTTTTGTGTAATTAATGGTGAGCTCTCTTAAAATTAAGCTGGCACACCACTTTTGGTTACCACAAAAACAAATATGCCACAATTTAGAACAATTTAACTGCTAAATAATTATTTATTGGAGAATATGAATTATATTGTGTGATTTTCGTCACTGATGGTTGATTTACGAAACATTGTTGTAAACTTCTAGTGCACATTATGGAGAGAAAAATGTGTGTGAGTGTTAAATAATTTTATGTATAAGTGGACATTTTCCCGTTTAAATAAATAAATTGGTGTTCTTTTGTTATGAATTGGTCTCTATTTTCAATGTTGCAGTGACTCCAAGGAGCTTCAGTCATGGATAGACACCATAAACTTTGTCTGTGCAAGTTTCTCGGCTCAACCATTGGCAGGTGCTGTGGGCTCGCAACGCAAGTTTCAGAGGCCTCTATTGCCATGCAGTCACACAAAGCTGAACCTTGTAAGACAAAAAAATCAAATATCAGTTCGGAGTGTTATTCATATTCCAAATCACTTTTATCATGAAGTTTTTGCAATTTGTCTTGGATTAACCTCCCTGGGTTTACTATGTATTTATGACAGATGCACAGCGTCCATATAGATGTCAACTATTTCTCCTCTTTCCGTGCTACAAATCATTGAGCAATGCCTTCCACTTGCAGCTGTGTGCATCAGTGTAATTGTATCTGCTATGTAGTAGTTGAGACTGTTTGATATTTCCGGGTGTGTCAACTGCTAATGTCATTAGGCCCGTAAGTGTAGTGCATGTTTTATCGCTGGACGTTGCGGTGATCTCGTGCTGGATGGCGAAATCCAGCGCCAACGTGAACGCCGGCATGCGGGGTTTCCCCAACCATGTATCTCGCGCCAGGCGGCACCACCCAAGCCGGATCATTCTCTAAGCTCCCGACATGTGTGGAAATGTAGTGCATGTTAGTGTAAGTTTGTGTGTGTAAGGGGTGAGGATATGACAAAGAGGAGGAAGGAAAGATCACGCAGTCCGTGGCCCATTTTGCAATACATTCGTCGGTTGCTGATCTAAGAAGTCACGGAAAAATTACCAATCAAATCAGCCGGCCACTAGAATTCTCCTCTAGAGAGCGACTGAATTTGTGTCAAAAATCCTGCCACCGTCGGAACTTGAACACTACGACCTCCCAGTCAGAGGCACTGCAGTGACAGCCAGTGCATGATGCCCATGCATTTGAAGCAGATATATTCATTTTGGGAGGTACTTTACGATTCGATTACGATCGATATACTTCGATTAGGGAATATGAATTTTCGAGAAAATAGGCTGAATGGTTTAGCCGCTAGCATTGTTCACAGACGGACAGACTTTTGCCGTCATTCGATTTTTCGGTATCAAGGACCTAGAAAACATGGATTCTGTCTACACCACGTGTTAGAGAATTTTTTCTAAATTTAGCATCTGGATTTATCCACTGTTTGGTTGCCAGGACCCTGTAATATGAGTTTTTCTGCCGAAAATTCACCGTTTTTTCGCGCATAACTTTCTATCTACCACGTAGCGGTAGATGGGATTCTAGATTGGTTAAGTTTGACGATGATTGTGTGTTCAAATGTCACATTGACCAACTCGAGTAAGCAGCCATTCTACCAAAGAAATTGGTCTTAA
Source organism: Teleogryllus occipitalis (assembly GCA_011170035.1). NCBI lineage: Eukaryota > Metazoa > Arthropoda > Insecta > Orthoptera > Gryllidae > Teleogryllus > Teleogryllus occipitalis. The sequence continues at coordinate 259,129 of BLKR01000569.1, forward strand.
ATGGAAATTGAAAACTACATATAGCCAAAGACCCGATGTGGGAGAGTTGGGAAACACTGTTGATTTTCCTGAGACGAGATCTCAACCTGCAATTGAACATCCTGTCAACCCCAAGCCACCAGCTACAGCAGAGAAAGAAGTTCTTGAGCCATTACGGATACTTATCGCACGCTGTTTCTTGATACTCCACAGCTGGGGGTGCGGGTAGAGGTGGGTTCTGTCTACGTCACGGCAGTGCAGGGCTGTCAACTGTATTAGGGAGTTTTAGCCATTGTGGCCATTTGCGATGAGAATGCACTCTGGAATTTTGAACCAACTGTTCTTGAGAACGTAGGAAATATTTTCAAACAGCGTTCATTATGAGAGTAAGACATAACCTATCCCGAAGATACGATTTCAACTACTTTTTTACGAATTTCTTTCCTATCACTTCCCCACCATTACCTGTTAATTCTTGCCAGCGTTGTGGAGTTAGTAAGGAATAATTGTAACTGCCTCACATACGAGAATCGGTTTGTCAGAGATGGAAAAATCCCCGTTTCATGTTTTTAGGCGGCCATTTTGCCTCTTGTAAGGTGACTGTAGAGACTCCTGTAGGCGTGCACTATTTATGAAGGTATAAGATCGTACCTTAGGCCTAAGATAAGACGTTATGACTTCAAGGTCCGTCACGTGACTTAGTGCATTGCGTCGCTACCTTACGCGTGGTGCTAAAACTCCCTGTTGACAGAAACCTCGGCGTATTAACTCGTCTTGCACTAGATAGCTATGAGAAACAACGGAAGATTTTTTTAATTCTGAAAAAATAATTAATAGTTATAGAAATAATAGAGTAACAAGAACGAACATGGTACGCACAGGTCGATAGAAAGAGAGACCAAAAACTAGGAAGTCCGCATTGGAAAGGAAGAAGGTGGGCAGCACTGCAAACTGAGCCGTGATGTTCCCAGTGGTGCTCATTTTTTCTACCGGGCCAGGCTATGCCAGGCTGTGCGAGGACTAGGGAGCTCGAGGATCAAGAAAAAGTGGAAGCTTTGTACTTCAACGTTCAACGAGAGCAAAGCATGCTTCAGTGTATTTTCAACATTAATGGTGGTTCTTTAAATTCAAGTGTGGGAGAATCTATCTAGGAAGCGCTCTCTGGACCGCTTTACTTTATCGACATTATTTCACAATCATGTTAGTTTAGTTTTTTTCTAATTGAGTATTGTGCAGAATGTGTTTTGTGTTGAATTAGATCAGGGTTGTCTAACTGGCGGTCCGCGGTGCCATTTATTGCGGCCCGCGAAAGGTTATTAGTCAAAAGTGAAAGTCCCTTTAGTTCAAGTCGGGCGGCAATATTGCGAACGCGCCCTGCCGGAGTCAACACCCTCATTAATATAAAAGGTGAAGTTTAGATTTTTTTTTAGTAAATTCAGAAATTCAAAATCGTTTCAGTGTGTTTCACTGCGTTATGCATGGTAGGGCCTGATATCACGCATGGTTCCAGTTCTCCTCCCCCCCCATTTCAGAGCAGCCCCGGGCAAGTATCAAGATCAACAAAACTGGGAAGTCAGATGTGGATCACCCAAGTAAGTAATGGAAATACGGCCCGCTGTCAAATTAAAGGTTTTAGTTGTGGCCCTTGAGATCTGGCAAGTTGGACACACCTGAATTAGATGGTGTATCATCATTAATTATCTTCCTAATAAAGAAAGATTTTTAAAAGAAAGGACCGCTTTGACAGCTACTGCTGACAACGTAACTGCGGGCTATGTTCATGTATTCAATTCGTCAAAGCATTCGGTTAGTTAGCTCATTCGTATATGGTTTTGATCGCTATCTCTGGCAATGCCATCGCTCTGCAACACGTTCGTTTCCCGATGTGTCAGACTGGTCCCTTTTAACTCCACTATAACATTTCTCGAATAATAATAATAATAATAATAATAATAATAATAATAATAATAATAATAATAATAATAATAATAATAATATCGAGTTATAACATAATTGTACGTAAACGTTACTGACGCGAGGACGTTTGCGCTGTTGTAGCAACGTAATTGCATTTGTGAGCACAAGTGCTTCAAATATTTCTTGTAAAGTTTCTCGAAAACTCAAATGTGCGAAGAGTTTGTGAAAATGAGCTCAAAATTGCACATTTTCTGAAACATTTAAACATTTTCTCAATAACGGTTCCAGTTTCTTTAATGGAAATTAGCGTAAATAAGGAGGATTTACTATAATATTCATTAAGTCATTTTTCAGTTTTACTATTAAGAGACTGAAAAATTAAGAAAAAGTGATAACATTATTTTAAGCGCCGATAGATAGCAGCTGAGAAGAGAGTGATGCAATACCGAAAATCTAGCCCAAACCAAAGAGAACTTAACTCGTGCAAGGTCTGAGCTATTTTGTCGCACCTCTAGTTTTTGTTTTAAGTGCCAAGTGTAATCTTTTCTGCTGCATAAGTGTTTCTATACAATTAGAAACTGACTATTAAAAAGAAAATTATCGTATTGCCTTCGATTCGGAGCTCGATATTTATTCCATAACTTGCCTGGATTGAGAGATCGTGGTTACGAGGGAAATAAGACAACAGTGCTACATGTTCTCTTACGGAGGGAATTATGAAAGGGAATTACGGGAGGGAAATATGAAATAAGCAGAGTTAAGTTAACAACCGTTAATTAATAAATCAGTATACATGAATAATTCAAATTAGGTAAAAAAATAAAATTATTTATGTACCACGGGCGTTAACTGGCTGTAATGATCTTGGGCGACAAAAAGCTCTCAGGCCAAAGGCAGATGGATCATAAATAACTATTTTTGTGCCGTCTATCATTTCTATAAGGGAGGGAAGGAACGTACGTTTTCCCTGCTTGGAAATTCGCTAAAAACATTCTTGTCGTACTGCTGAAGCTTCAGCATCACGTGGAAATACCATTTACTGTAGCAGTATTTAGGCGATTGCAGAAGAAAAGGTCTTTTTATTTACAGAACTTGCATCCTGTGGATGAAAAAATTCCATTGCAAAAAAATTGCCGTCCACGAGGTGAAAATGTCTTGTAACTCAAAATCCTAAAGCTATCAACAAGTGATGCATGACGCATGTGAGTTAGTCTTATTGCTGTTTGAGGGGTATGGTTCTGTTTCTTCTAAAAACTTCAGGAACAGTGCCTTCAACATTCTGCAACTGGTTACTAAATTAGCATCACTCAAATGTTATGAACATTATTTTTGTGATAAATTGTGTATTGTGGATTCATTGTTTCTTAAAACTCAGTATTCAATAGTTAAGCATCAAAATTATCACCCATGTTATTACACATGCGCCCCTTTAACAGCAAAAGAGTAAAAGAACAAAGTTAACGAAATACAATGCACGCGTTTGATGCATCCTAATATCACAATAGGAGTTAAACGAGTTGTCTAGATCGTAGATGGCAGGGTGTACTGGTCGGTCAAAATTTGATATTTTGATGATCGTTTAAAAGTTATCTTGGTAAAACGTAAATACATGTCGTTTAAGGACGTTTTGTGAGCATGTGAAAAATCATTAGATTTCTGTTTATTGTTGTCACTTTTACTAAGTCATGCTTACAATTAACAAGTAGAAAAACTCCTTAAACCAGGCATGAGAAGGTCGCGGGCATTGTTTCCCGAGAAATTAGCGCGAGTTAAAAGAAAGTGTACGGAAGAGGGAATAGCGGCTACGTCACTGAATATCTGGTAGATGACAATCTTTACGACAAGTCTGTCAACTGACAGTCATTGCCCCAAATTGATCTACATTAATTCCAATATTCTCTTTAAGACGAAGAAATATCCATTAAAATGAAATAATACATCAGTCAGATTTCAAATTCTCAATTGAGAATAAAATTTTTAAAAAAAGAATCAACAGTATTTTTATTTTTTAATTGTTTGCTTAAGAGATATAAAAGATTATTTTATTCATGAAAGCATTTGAAATCATCCTCTTAATATCCAGTATCTACCAACAAGGGAAGTGGTTCCAGTCATGTTTACCAAATATCTCTAGGACTATGCATTAGTTTTATGACAGTGGTGTGGAAATGCAAAATATCAAAACTTAAGCAAATTAAATTTGAGGGGATGTTCGAATTCATTTTATCTTCCCGGGCAGAGTATATGTTGTATATGTCTACTGGCAGTTGTTTGACAGTGGCATGGAATTCCTGCAGTGGTTGCCTAATTTAAATTTTTTGCCTACTACATACTTACAAAGTAAAGAGAAAGTATTGTAATGCTACAGGGGAAAAAGTGGATAATTTTTGTTCCTATGTTTTGTAAATTACTCTCTTACTTAATGACAGATTTCATGCTTTATACGCCTTTTAAAACAGAAAAATCCATTTACGACAAAATGTTTGGCTATCCATCCGTCCATCTTTGAACAACTCTAGTGGCAAACCTTGGTAGGATTTTCACCAAATTTGATTTTCCCTGACTAATCTGATGTCTTAAATTTGAAACGGACACTGTGATTTTTTAGGGTACTTTACTAGAAGTCCCAATGATATTTTCAAAATTTTCTCAAAAATGACTTTTTCTTTTTCAGAGTAAAGTACACCTATAAAATCAAGGCCCCATTTTAGTTGAACTCTGAATTTCCAAAAATTGCAAAAGCTTAACCTTTTTTGGCACGTTTCTACCACTACTATCGAAGAAAATGAAATCTGTTCAACAATTTGAATTGAAGAATTGGGAAGGTTGTTATTTGGCCTGAGCTATTTGTGGAGTGGATATCCTTGTCTAACCAAAATCCTAATCTAACCAAATGAGTTTGAATCCCAGCATGGGCAAACAGATTGTTGGTTGGGAAACCTTTTGGAGGTTGAAATAGTATTATAATATTGCATAACCATTACAAAATATGCAAGAAAGCATACACTGATGTAGCCCAACTGTCCTCTTCCTTTTTTACCATACCTTCTGCATCTAGAAGTGTGTATTCACTGAGTAATGGTTGTGTTACTTGTGTGGTCTTATGTGCTCTATGAACACAATGCATACCATCTCGCCTACAATGAAACCAGACCTAAGAAAATGAAGTATGTTCTTTTTAACAGTTTGATATCAAACGTCACCCTTCATTCATTCTCTTAGTCAAGAAACTCACTTTCCATCCTCCCCAAATCAAACAAGCAAACTAGCCATGAAGATGCAATTCATATCCTACAGAAACTTTATAGCTGTGCTCTCTGACTAGGGAGTTAATGCATGCTCTTTAGATTGGATTGGTGCCTGTGGGTGAGGTGGGGGCTCTGTGAGTCCTTAATAGATTTCCATAGACGGGTAGTATGAGATAGCAAAAACAATGTTGTAAAATAGGAGAAATGAATGTGTTGGTGTTTCATTAGATTTTTATAAAAATCATCTGTAGTTACCAGACACAATAAGTAATCCCCTTGCAAGATACGAGACTTCAGTCAGTATTCAAAGTAATGTGACAATTCATCTCACCGTAGTAAGATATTAAATCAATAGTAATCTCTACCAGTTTTCCACTTCTTGTTATAATAGTGTTCAAAATCACTTGAAGTGACCACTTAATAAAGTTAAATCTAGAAATTGTGACAAGCGACAGGTCACTAATCCTGGTGGTTGCTGAAAAGAGGGAATATTTCCTTGTGCCTTATATAAAAATTAATCGGTTCTAGGTGGTGACCACTTAATCGAGGTGGCCTTTTCATCAGATTTCACTGTGTTAGTTATTTTGTAAACTCTAACCCCACAATTTGGCATTACTTTTCTGATAGACTTTTTGTTGTGCTTTCTTTCATTTTATCTGATGTTTTTTCTTAGAGAGAGCAGCTTCGAGACCATGAAGAGAGGGTGCTAAAGTTGGAAGCAGAATTGGAAGAGCATAGGAAATATCCACCTGAGAGAAGTGCAAAATCATTGAACATTCAGAACTACAGGGAAAAGGATGTGTACCTACATTACGAGGTATACTGTGTATTTCATTTTAAATATTATTTACTGATTTTTAGTCATTTTGAATATGTATTACTCTCACTCTATCTATCTATCTCTATCCCTATCTTTGACCCCTGTGAATGAGCTAATAAGTTAAAAAATGTTAATTTTATAGGGGCCAATTCTTCTTAGCAAAAGCAATGTTTGAAGAGCAAATCCAATGCGTATTGAATTCAGGGACATTCCAAAATCTTAGAATTGATGACATCATTGCTTAGCCCACATACCAGTCTAATTTTCACACTTCCAAGAATATAAATTTGAATGGATTATTTCATTGCTTCTTTTTTCTGATGACTGCTTTGATTAATCAAGACTTGGGTATTCACATATCTATTTGTGATTTACTATATAGTCCATTCTTTCAAGTCTGTTTTAAGTTAATAAAATTTGTAAATTGTCTCTTTCTCTCCCTTTTCTCTTGTGCTTTCTCCTCTTGTTTGTCTCTGTGCCCTTGATTTTCTTACCACACTCTCTTCTTCGTTTGTGCACTACGACCTTCACGTTCAGTATTGTATTTTCAATGAAATAATGATAAATAATTTGACCTCAAATCCTGAGCATTTTTGTATGCAAAAATTTAAGTTTTCGTCTTCAAAAGTGCAATCGTTCCTTGTTCATTTTTTGAAACCTTTTGTTGTATCACGGAGGATCCAATGTGAATAGTTTTGTCTTGGACTAGATACAGTTTTTAAGGATTTTTTACTTTCTCAGTGTAGTATAAAGAAAAGTATGTAATGCTGCAAAAAATTGATGCTGAGATTTTGATGGAAATGTGTGTTTTGGAGCTCCCAGGCACCAAACAGCCTCTCTTTCTCTCTCCCTCTCTCTTTTTCTCTCTCTCTCTTTCTCTCTCCCTCTCTCTTTTTCTCTCTCTCCCTCTCTCTCTTTTTCTCTCTCTCTTTCTCTCTCCCTCTCTCTCTTTCCCCTCTCTTTTTCTCTCTCTCCCTCTCTCTTTCTCTCTCTCCCTCTCTCTTTCTCTTTCTCCCTCTCTCTTTTTCTCTCTCTCTCTCTCTCTCTCTCGCTCTCTACCTCTCTCTCTTGCTCTCTACCTCTCTCTCTCTTGCTTTCTCTCACGTCCCTTAATTGATGTGTATTGTAAATATGTTCAACATTTTCTGTACAATTAGTAAGTAATTGTGAGAAAATTGTTCATTACCAAGTGTGGTGTTGAATTTTAATGCTAAAGTAACTTTGTTTTTGCATTGTTACTATGGAAACAAATGGTGTGAAGTCATTCACATACATAGATTAAATGCTACAAAGTACATTAAAGTCTGTGTATGTATAAAAAGGTCAGTTTTATTTATATTATTAGTTTTATCAAATGATTGTAATGTTTCATAACCCAAACACATTTCAAATAGTACTATGAAGTAGGTCAGCGTGATGAGTCAGGGGGGTTCATGATGTCAAGTTCATGGACACTGAGGCTGTAGGGTTGAAATCCGCATAAGGCAGTAATGTTGTCATTTGTGCTGGTATGGAGACATTTTGAGTCCCTCCTGTATTATACCTCTACCCTAATCATTCCATAATCTTGTCACCTGACGGGCAACTTTGTTTCCAATTTGTGTTTGTAATTGAGAAGCTATCCCCACCCCCAGAACAAGTACCAAGCACCAAGTCGGTGCCATGGAATATCATGGGTAAATATCCAAAGGTATGGGACAATGATAGGTCTATTTGGTGCTTGGGGAATTTGAAGATGCTCTTCACTGGGAATATCTCCAGAAGAGCAGGAGGTACCCCGAGATGCCCTTGTAGTTCTTCTCGAAACTGTTAGATAGCTGCTGGGAGGAGGGTGGGTGGAAAATTAAAAGCTACCCCAGACTCAAGAGAATAGAAAAGCAATCAGTATGAGAAAGTCTGTGCCACTCTGTAGCACAACTGGTTTTTTAGTATATACAATTTTTTAACGTTGCCTCTCTTGTTTCTTTAATCAAATCCTGCAAAATGTGCTAATCATACCTACAATATATTGACTTTCTTTACAATGTTATTTATTTTGTATTCTATTCAATTTTGTTTTGGTTTTTTACAGTTGAAAAGGTACAAAACATATGCGTATCTCCTGCGCTCTCGAATATCTCAATACCCTGAGCTTGAGCCTTCGTTAGTGGAGACATGTATTGGTGAAGTGGATGAAGGGGGGGCTGTTGCGCTTATGGAGCCAATGGCTGGTGGCGGCGGAGGGATCATTCCTCCTCCTGTTCCTGATCGACGCACAAGTCCTACAACCAATAGGTATAGTTATCGGGCAGCTATTTACAGTGGTTCTGCGGGCAGCAATCGAGACAATGGGGGAGACATAGGCTGACGGATGATGGGAGTATTCTCAGCATGTGTACTGTAAAATAATTGCAATAATGTGTGTTGTGCATGGGTAATACATGCTTGATGGGCCAGTTATGCTGCCAGCCACAATGAGTTGCACAGAGCCATTGTTTTGTGGGAGGAACTGTTGGTTTCTTGAAGGCAGTATTCACTTATTTTTTGGGTTGTTTAATTCTACACACTTTTGGCAAAATGATTTTGAGAAACTTCCAAATTTTTATGGGTTGATATAGTTTTTATCATTTATTTTAAACGGATTGATTTTATATAAAGGCAATATTTTCTTTTTTAATTTTACCATTGCTTCAAAATGTATTATTGCTGTTAAGCTCTATTCTTTACAGTTCATTATTTTCCAGAAAAAAGTTTATTTTGAATGCTGTTTTTTAGGAAGAAAATATATAGTTTAAAATTTTTTTTTAAAATAAATATTCTGAAGTATGTTTTGATAAAAATTATTTTGGATTACAACTTTTATTTTTTTTGTACAAATGTGTTTTTATCCCAAAATTTTATTTTTTTGAATTTGAAAAGATCATAAAATATCAACCCTTTAAAGAATAATATTCTGAGTTGCTATCTCTCTTTTCTTTTCTTTTCTTTTCTTTTTTTTTTTTTTTTTTCCCCTTACAATTTTTGATGCTATGTTAAAAAGCTAGAAGCACAAAGTATTGTTAATGGAAAACTTTTTTTTACTTGAGAAGAAAATGTGATTAAGTTACAATTTTTTGTGCATCCAACCCATAAATGGCCAGTGTTATCTTTATCTTAGCTTCAACATAAACTATTCCTCAAAAACCTTGAGTGTTTGTTAACCATCACAAAAGTGTGCGTAATCTGTGATATTAGAGAAAAAATAAATGTTGAATGTTTGCCAAATGTTATGTACATCCAGGAATACCATTTTATTCTTAGCTGATTTTAAGTTAATTTGATGCTACAGTAATAAAGCCCTGTACACATCCAGTCTGTCATTTTTTGCTTTGAATTTACTAATAATAAGTACAAGTACACAAGCAACTAATAATGTCTTATTTCATACCTTAATTTATTCTTTAGGAACACTGGTGAAGGAAAACTTGCATTAAGATAATTTATGACATTTAATTTATTATCTTTATCATAACTTTGTCGAGATATTTTCAGTTTTCTTTCTATACTATCCTTTGGTGAAAGGAGAAATAGTGCATTTCATATTCAACACTTTTGAAACACTGCTTTTTCATACTATTGAAAAAACTGGAGTATTGAAAACTGTAACTTTTAAACAGTTCCTTCTTTGTAATTTTGTAATAATTGTAGATAAAGCAGCTTTTTGCATGTTTGTTTATGGGAATATATGAACAGCTAACGTTAATCTTTGGTTTTATGTAAAATTTCTGTCAGTTTAGCCATCACTTCTTGCAATTGGATTGTTCAAATTAAGCAGATACCTAACTTTAATATCTTTATGTGTATGTGTGTAAATTATATGCCAGAAGTGATGGAATAATGAACACATTTCTTTGTATTATAAAAATTCTGCCCTATTCACCTGTTTCTCTGTGCACAATTCTTCTTGCATTAATGTGTGTTGTGTACACTGGCACTTCTCTGGTCTAACTGTGTTTGTTGGTGTTTACAGTCACTTGCTGAAAATCCTCCCTATATGTCTTTAACTACTGCTAACTCTACATTTTATGGACACTAACTTTCCATTTTTACAATGCCACCCTGTATTTATTGATCAAAACTCACAGCAACGTTGCTTCTGCATGTAGCTGAAACCCAGCAAATATTAAATGAAAATGTGTTTCCCCATAGATCAAGAAGAATAAATTTGAACCCTTCATATAGTATTTATTTATTCATTTTTATGAAGTTTTCCACATTTGTATTACTTTCTATAGTTTTGGTATTAGAATTTTATGTAATATTTTTACCTCTGTATGTACCATGTAGTAATATTGACCAATTAAAAGAAAGCTATAATTTAATTAATAAGTACATGGTTGCCAATTCAGACTGACTACCCTCATACATGAGAGTATTACTCAATTTAATATACTGAATAAAATACTCTTTAAGTTGCATAACTAATGTAACTTTCATAAACTGTGAGATTCAAAGCAAGTAAGTAAAAGTTGAATGTATAATGGCATTTCACTCAGATCTGATTTACCTAGAACAACTTGCAGAGAAAGAAAGACTTCTAAAAACATTTCTCTTGAAATGTTGACATCTTTTTGCCATTATGTGGATTCCAAAATATAAAATTTTCACAACTTTTACTGTTACATTGTCAAAGGTATAAGCTTGTTATAAAGTTTACAGTGAAATCGTGACTGTTGTGTAATGCTCTGAATGAAAATTAATTCATGCGGGAGGCTCATGATCTATTTTACACATGAAAGCAAATGAAGAATGAGTGAGTGAGTACATGTATATATGCTTCCCCTCAACCAATCATTATGAAAACCCACATATGAATTTTATGGGAGAATCAACTTTTGCAGCGCTTAGAAGTGACTAATTCAGTATTAAAATTTACTTCCGAATCTGATAACAAGATTGACCAGGGAAAATATTATATTTGAAATGCAGTGTAATTATAAGAATGATATGTAGATAATTATATTTCACTGTACAGCGTAATATATGCATAGATATGTAAATACTGTACATAGGTACACAATTAAGAGTAAAGGAGGAGCACACAGGTGTATCGGTGAAAGATTTGACATGAAGTTCTCAGTTTGGAGTAACTGGGCCCTTGCAATAAAACATGATTTTATAATTAAATATTTTTACTCATATTTATCTCACGAAATTTTTTCCATTAACAATCACAATTCCTGCATTGTAATGCATAATTTTTTTATTGTTTTTATTTTTATTCTGTCAGGCCTAATCTCTTCAGATATTTTCTGAACTCTTTTATAATTCTTCTTCTTCTTTTGTTTTGTGGTAAACGTTTCACTGTCAACCAAGTGTGAACCTTCTTAACTACCTTAGAAGGCTGAAATGATCAAGCCTTTCTTCATAGAGCAAGTAAAAATGTGATAACTTTTTCTGATGCAGTTCTACTCAATGCAGTTGTTGGAAACCGATGGTAATCGGAAATGTGAAAATGTTTTTAATGGTTATAAATTTTAAAAAAATGCAAAATATGTGAATGAATTTTTGTATATTCTAAAATTGCATGTGCAATTAACAATTATTTCAGTGAAAGGAAAACAAAATAGTTGTTCTTGAGTCACCATTATATTTAATTTCTCTTTACTGAAATAATTGAAGATTTATTTGTGTTGCTAGAAAATCAACAATCTAGGATTGTGGTAGTTACTAACAAAGGGCATTTAATTAAGAAGCTCTTAAAGAGAGATGATGACCAAAGCTGTGCTAAGTAATTTCAAATCCAAGTTTTTAGTTGTTGTTTTTTGACCATTATTGCCTTTTGTGAACAAATTAAATTCTTTAAACATTTAATCGAGGTCAATATTACATTGACTGCGAACTTAGTATGTCCCAAAAACCCATGAATTATCGGACATCTTGTAATAAATTGGTTGTTTACTGCTTAACTTTGTGTTGCTTTAGCCATGTTGTGTTAGTTTCTCTTAAAGCCAGAAAATGTTTGAAAATTAATTACATTTGAAATGTTTAGATGTATCCTTCCACACAGGAAGCGACTTAACTTTCTTTACATTTTTTAATTGTTTGAGATATTGAAATCCATTTTTCATGATATTGAACCTCTGCAAAGCAATGAAGGGATGCTGTATCCTGTTCTAAAAGAGTTATAAAAGTGATGTCACAGATGCTGGGAAACAAGCGAAGCTTTCTTGAGTCAGAGAAACGTTTCTTGCAATTGTTTGTGTCAGATGAGTAGCGAGACTTTTTGATATCCAATGCAATATTTTTTCTGTATTTTTTGTTTGTTTGTGTGTGAAATTTCCATTGCACTGAATTTTATATTGAGTACCCATTATGCAGAGGACTTTTCCTTGGAGTGTTCAGAGCTGCTTTTTACCTGCACCTGCAACTTTGCTCACCAAAGCCAAGAAAACACCCTTGGCAAGCCAGAAAGGGATCTTGAATTAATTCTGGATAAAATTTAAAATTAACAGTTGGTAAATGTAAGGTTAGTATGTTGATTCTGTAATCACAGTACCCACAGAAGAATTGCAAGTAAAAATTCTCCCACCCAACACTAAAATTGATAAAGGATCTAAAGGAAGTAATAAATTTGTATAAATAAATCAAGGAGCCAAACAAGGGTGCCAGCACTATTTAGTATATAAATAGACGAGGTGGTCCAGCAATGGCAAGGGCAATTGAAAACACATTTTAAAATAAATGACATCTCTAAATACCATAGTGTTTGCAGATTAACAAGTTATTTTTAGTTGCTCAGAAGATGAATTACAAATTGCAGCACACAAACTAAACGAGACAACCAAATATAATATGCAAAATCTCCACTAGGAAAACAAAATCAATGGGCTTTGAAGGAACAAACCACATTAGATGTAAAATTGTGATTAATAATGAACCAATAGAACAGACAATTTTACCTATTTAGGCTTCAATGTGTCATACTGCCAGAAAAATGACATAAACCGGAAATTAAATAGATTTTATAACGTGTGGGATAATAATAAGAACATTATAAAACAAGATTTTAGAAACCACGCAACTCAAATTCTACAAAGATGTGGCAGTACCTATACTAATGTATGCATGTGAAAACTGGACAAAAACAGTTGACAAAAACAGGCAGAAGGAAAATAGAAAGAGCCAAAATGAAATTCTTACGTTCAGTAGCAGGTTACAATATCTTAGATAGATGATATAATGATGGCCTCAGAACTGAACTGAATATATTCAAGCTGATGGACAAAATTCAATCATTAAGGAGCAACTGGCATGATAATATTCAACGCATGTCTCCAAACAGAATTCCCATAATAATATACCAGTATAATCCTAAAGGAAGAAGTAATGTTGGCCGCCCATTAAGAAGATGGAGAGACTCTCTCTCACCTAATGTGAAGTCACATTACAGGGAATCATCTATAATACATTTTGTGCAATCTACTACTGCCTTAGAAATTTGATGATGGAAATATCAAATACTTGACTGCAGCCCAGCAAGCCAAAGAGGATATTAGATGTTGTATATGATACACACTCTGGGAAGGCAAAGCCCTCATTTTCAGCAATCTCATCTACATTGTACCTTAGAAAACTTGAAGACAGAAAGATGTTTTTTTGTAGTCCTGCATATGAGTTGCCCCAAGAGGGGGTGGCAAGATATCATATTACAGTAAACTCTCTAATAAATGAATTCCAGGGAACCAACATTTGGGAAGTTTGTTAATTAGAGAGTTCTTTATCAAGAGAGTTTTGAATGAAAATGATTATTAACTTACAACATTCCACATGTGACATAACTAACAAAGACAAGTAATTTCTTTTACTGTACTAACTTTATTTTACAAAATATATTATTTATTTCTGGGAAAGAAGTGTTTTTCTTTCTGACTTTTAGTATAATTGCGAGAGAAATTATTGTCAACCTAACATGAAGTGTGTGTTCAAGATGGCATTGCCTCCTCCGATCACGGTATCTCAAAGCACAATTTTTAGTACTCATTTGTGGAAAACCCAGAATTGTCGCATTGCAAAGAAATAAGATACTATAGAGGTATTTATTTGCCCCAAATCTGGGGGTGACTGAAAACTCTATGAAAACACACATCTTAATAATATACTGGTGGGATCATACAATTTTATTTGTTATTTAGACAGTTTCGTTAATGAGAGAGTTTGTTTTTGGATAGTTTATTGTATGTTGCAGAAAGGCAGAATGTGCATTTTGAAACCGTGTGATCTGTGTTAGTTTGGAAGGCATTAATTGAAGTTCTAATATCTTCCTCAGTGTAAACTGTTGATTCTAAAAACAGATGAAATGTTACTGGGAAGCAGAGAGGTTGCTTTGTAAGAGTCCCTCAGTAATGCATTGGACAATAAATCAGAAGTAATGGCCAGACCATTTCCTTTCTTGAAGTAAACCTTTCATAAATGTAGTATCTTTGGTCAACTGTTGATACCTGAACAACAAATGGCAAGCAGAAGCAGAGAGGAAATGGCAGCTGATATAGCCACCGAGTTCTTGGATGTTGCCCCAATGAAAAATAATGAGTTTAAGTGGAAAAGGTAAAGAGGAGGCACAATTTGAAAATAAATTAATTAATATTATTAACAACTTATTAATAAATTAATAAAGAAGTTGCATTCCATGCAGAAAATAATGGCTTTTCATGCAAATTGGTTTGATTTGGATAAGTAAAGTTTGCATTAGTTTACATTTATAATTATTTGTGGAGTTACTAGCCACTAACTGGTTGTGTAACTTTTTTTTGCAATGAATAAAATTTGTTTCAAAAGAAAGAGTATGTTTTTAGCCCAGATTTCAACAGTTTCCATGATAATGCATCAGGGTTTGATAATGACAAAGAAAATGTATTTAATGAAATACATGAAACAGCATCTAAAATAGGAGATGGGAAGTGTCTATGAGCTTGCAAAAAGTGTGCTGAGATCATTGCAAAACCCCGATTGTAGTAATTTTGCAAAAAGTATGTGATGAATTATTATGAAAATACTTGTGTTTGGTCAGTTGTCAGCTTAATCCTCCCCCTCAAGTTTTCCATAATCTAAATAATAAAAATGAATTCCTTCATTTGTAGAATTTAGATGATTGAAAATTATTATTCATTATTGGATATATATTTTCATAAGAAAAAGTTCTTAACACTGGACCATTCAGACATTCCTTGCTTCTTAGATTGCCCAAACACACCAAATATGGCACTTATTGTTTATTTTTACAAAGAATTGTTAATTTTACTGGGAAAGGAACCTGAAAGTTATTCAATGGAATAAGAACAACTTTATAATTTATTTTGAATGTTGGAAATAAAAACATACAAGATACAGGCACAAAAGGTTAACTGTACCACCTACATATTTAACTCTCTGAAATCTTTTTGTAAAGAATTTTGCATGAAGAGTTCTACTTAATGAAGTGATCATATTGTACTAAAGCTTTTGTAGAAACACCACTTATATCTTGATCAACTATTATTTTTATACTCCTTATTGTGTAGCTACTTCTTTCTCATTCCTTGTAACTTCTTCAGGATATAAATATATTCAAAATCAATTTTTTTTAATCTACGAATTCTAATGGTCTTTTATCTTTGAAATCTAATTATTTTTTGACCTTGTGTGAATTAGAGAATGATTTTCCATAGCTTTTGTATATTATTTTCCATAGAATTTCTTGTGCTACTTTTATTTATTCTTGGGGTATTTTAAAAACAATTTTATTATCTAATATTTATTGTTTAATGTGTTTAAAGTAATTTTAAGAATTAAAAAAAAAAATTATTTAAGCAAATTTTTTTTTCTTACATTTTATGACAAAAAGTAATGTAGATTTTTCAGGGATTTTATTTTCATGATTATTTGTTCCCAGCTTATAATAACAACTAGTGTGGTTTTGCTAGAATAGATTATTGTAGCTGGTACTGAAAATGTTACAAGATACAGCATCCCTTTACCTGTGGGGTTTGGTTTTTTTATGATGGAAATGTCATCTCAATATCGTAATTTATTTAAATTTGAATGTATGTTATTGTTTAAAATCAAGCCATATAAGCTTAGTCATTTGCATATAAATTAGTGTTGGATTATTTGATTTGATTTGCTTTAACTTCCTATTTTTCTCTGTTTTATAAATGAGATTGTTAATGAAAACAAAATTTTTGAATGATTTGTATCACTTTTCGCTCTGTTAAAAAATAGGTAATTAATAAATCATGAGTTTAAAAAATATTTTGGTTAATGTTTATGGCATTTAAAACAAAAATCAAATATGGTTAAATATTTTCATGCAATAAAGTTTCTTATTATTTTGAATTCCTGCTTTGGTGTAGTAAGAAAGTATTAAAATCTTTTCTAATTGATTTTCATTTATCAATCTTCCAATATTATTATGTATAAAATTACATTTCTTTCTGTAAGAAGAAGTAAAATTAAAATTTCTAAACAAAAAGTAGGTTCTTCATACTCTAGGACTTCAGCAAAAAACAAACAAACTGGTTACCTGTTCATTTTAATTGATAACAAGTTTACGGTTATTGTGAATGTCACCACAAATGATGAAACTGATTGGTCTTTTTGTCTTCTCTACTAGTCATTAGTTTGTCAATGCTTACAGTTGTCACTTGTTTACCCTCATAACAAGATATCAAGAGTAACCATGTGCACTTTGAAAATACCTGTCAGTTTCATAAGAGTCTGTCTACATGTAATCATGTTATGTGTCTAATTACAAGCAAAGCTTGTGGTATGCAGGCGAGCACAATCTTGACTTGAATCAAAGGGCAACTGAAGCTGTGGAGCAAGCTTTTTGGTCAGAATTTGTTGCTAGTTAATATTTGCAAAAAAAATTGAGTGTTAGTTTTATATAAGATTGCCTTTCTCGATAGACTGAAGATAAAGTAATGGCTTGGCATTCAATTGATTTTTATGCAATGCCATATTCAAATGTAGTTTTCAGACACTGTATGAAATATTTGTAAACGGTGTAATTTTAAGTAAATATTATGTTTAGAGGCATGTTAAAGAATATTAATTAAAAGTGCATTTTTATACAATCATATATCTCATTTACGTACCACCTTTTCTTGTATACTATAAAGTTATTATAATTCTCTTTTTGCTCATGCCCATCTGTCTCTGCAGTCTATGTTCACTCCACTTCCTCTCTACCCTGCTGACTCCTCCACTAACCCTCTTTTCACTCCTTTATGGGTGGTTCACAAGTTCATACAAGAGAGATGTGTGTGTGGAAGTTTACACAGTTTGTGTGTATATATATATACTCCCCCTATATGATTTTTCTTCTTCAATGTAGATTGTAGGAATACTTGTTTTTCCTTTTATGAAAATTGTTCTCGTAACTGAACTTTTATATGTAAATATTGGTCTATATTCATTATTTTGTAATTTCTTTCCTGCACATGAGGGTTTGTTTCAGATTTGAATGAATAAATATTCAGGTTAAAAATATTGCAAGCTTTTATTTAAAAATTATGACTAATTTGAATTATTTTTTAAAATTTAAAAAGAGATTTGTAAATAATAATAGCAAATTTGTAAATGTTGGATTCAATTTTTTTGTGAATCAAGTATACTTGAAACAGACAACAACTTGCACCAGTGTTGCAAATGAGTTACTGTTTAAAGAAATTATGTTGTAAGAAACAGTTAAAGAAGAAATATAATGTTCCTATGGTAATAAACTCATTGTGGAAGTCAGGAAACCTTGAAAACAAATCCTCATATTTTTTAGAATATCTTATAGACCCCCAGTATTTACTGAGAATCATACTATTGAATATTAATAAGATGTTTTTGCTTCAGAAAGAAGTTGATCCATTTAAACTTAAATTAGCACATCTTCTCCCTTTGTGAATGCAAGTTTGTACAATATTTGGAATTATTTCTGGTGGTGGTTTCTTATGGTGTAACATGTCTATTGTAATTGTTTGTGCATGCCGACTCCCATATACTGCATGTTAGAGTGGTTTGTAATGGATGGTTTTGTATTAAGAAATGTGTTCTTAGTTATTAAAGTTACTATAGTTAATTTGTTACTTGAAAGAACTTAGCCTGAGTATTGGACCATACTTAACCAATATAACTATAAGTTTAGATTAATTTATTTACTTGTAAAATTTTTCTTTTATTTCAGCGAGTGAATTTGTTTTGTTGCATGCAGGGGATCATCTGGTGATGAAATTTTGGAAGATGGGCTCTTACAGCTGGAAGCAAGTCAGCTATAATTTTGCATTGCAAATGGTGCATTTCTGAGTCTTCAAGATATTAATGTACATAAAATGTGCTACTTTAAATGGCATTGTATGTAGTGTGTACATTAATTTTTAACCTTTTAATACGATAAATGCCAAAGATTATTTGCATTTTGGTTTATGTTCCATTTTTGTATTAAATTCCATATGAATCATGAAATTAATAAACTCAAAAATGTCTTTAATCTAAAAGAAAAAGATTCTATTCAATGGATTTGTGTCCTTTTTGTACTTGAGAGAGATACCTTCACAAGCAGACTGAATATTTATAAGAATTTTACATGTATAATTTTCTTAAATATTTTGCTATTAATTTTTTTGTAACTTGCCTTTCTTGTAAAGTGTATTAATTTTTGATAGTTGATGTTCGTTTGCAGTGCTTTCAGGAGAGGTTGTTTTTCCTTGTGTGCATTAGGAAGGAAATGGAACATGAAAGTGAAGGCTGCTACCCTCCTTCCTTTTTCAGACATTTAGAAATATAATGAATATATTTTTGTTATTATTGGTAGTATAAATATCCAAATTATTATTATTATTATTATTATTATTATTATTATTATTATTATTATTATTATTATTGTTACTGTTGTTATTATCATATACATTCTGAGAATACTCAAGTTATTTTCCCCTCTTTTCGAAATATTTACTGAAACTTTCCAAATTACCTCTCCTGATTATTGTGAAATTTGTTTAAATGATTTGAATTCATTTGACCTTTGTTGTTAAACTTAATTTCATTTCATTCAGTGCACAATTTATGATTTTAATTGTGTACTAATCTTCAAACAATTTGAGGTTTGCATCATGTCTTAAAATGCTTCACACTGTAAAACTTTATTACCTCTACTTTCTCTTCTTACTCAAGTAATCAAATTTCTCAAACAACCCACAAATGTTACTTTTGCTTGTGTATAAGACATCCATTTTTGTGCCAACTTTTTTGTAAATATAATATATTATTCTTCTTGCTAAGATTGATCTAAATATACCAAGTAATTTTGATCAATCTATCCAATGAAAATGAAAATTAGATTTATTTAATTTGTTTATTGTCCAATCCAAATTCACAATTCTTGTGATGAATACAATTTAAAAAATAATAATATAGGCATTTTCACCAAAATTAATATTTACTCTCCATCAGTTAACACTTCTAATGGATTACTCTTGCACATTGCAAGAGATGAAAGAAGAGAGAGAAATAATGGAAGAAAGTAAATTAAAAATTTATTGTTGTATAAAATGCCTATCTTGAAAGCTTGTTTCTTAATAAAACAATTGTCTTATACACCAGCAATGTTGATATTAATGTATTGTCATTCTACAAATTTCTCATTGATGTTGACATTAAAATGTATAGAACAAATATAAATTGCTCATGGGAAAACGCCCAATCTGTAATTATGTTTTAATTTTTTTATTTACATTTAAATTCAGTTTTGTAATTGCATTTGTCATTTTGTGACCACAAAATTGTTCTTGCTTTGAAGAATTATTAGTTAAGAAATTGATACATACTTACTTTACTTGAGGTTTAATTTTGAAATTAGTGTTTCAGAATCACAAACAAAATGGAAAAGAAGTGTAAGGAAAAAACTTTATTTTTAAATCAAATTTTAAGTGAAACAAAAAAAGATAAGAATGACATCTCCTATCATTTATAACAGAATCAAATAAGAGGGAGAGGAAAAATCGTAGTTTAAGGTTTTGTTTCAAAGTTAATATTTTTTTCTTTCATCACTTCCTGTGTTTATTTTTCAAAGAAATTTTAATTATTTAGTTTGAATCCTTTGAATGTGACATTGTATTTGTAATATCTGATTGCTATTATTGATTCCCTACAATGTTGCTTTTGCAGAAATTAATTTCACCTCCGAAGTCATGATCCACAACAATATGACAACTTTCTTCGAATGTGGAGAAAGAAGCAAATTTTTATAGCGGTTTCTTTATTTTGTAGTACATTGTTTGCCAGCTTAAATAACAAGTGTATTTGAAGATATGTTTTAGAATATTGTACTACGAATAAATATATTATTCCTAATAAACTTAATAACTGTTCTTCAGTTTTGCGATCTTCTGCTCTCTTTGCAGTATCAGCGTACACCATGAGCAATTTGTACCTTGTTTTACCTATTTAGTTTTCATTCCCATTTGTAATTTTATGTGTGAAACATAATAATTACTGGAAAATAAAAATAAGAACTGAAATATAATTGTGATGTGGATGTACATTTAGAATGACATATGTACATTTGAAGAGCAATGCAATTGTGTGATCGTTCAGTGTTTTGTTTGTTGTTATATATTTTTAGTAAAATAATGTGTGTGTGGTTTTACAAATGTGTTAAACATTCTAATGAGACCTTCACTTTTTGTATTTCTTGTTCTGTTGTTAGTTGCTACCACAATCATTAACGATACAGGTAAATTTTGCTTGTGCCAACTTTAAACATTATGAAGAACCTAACTTATCTAAAAATGCCCAGTCCTATTTAGAAACTCGTCTAGAACAACTCTGTAAAACAATTGTAAATAGAACTCAATTTATTTGTTGTATTTACTTTTATTGTAAGGAAGATAAAATATTCTTATGACCCAATGAGGTATTGAATGATTTTATTGACACAATTATGTGTTTGTTGTATGTGTACATAAACATTTATTGGCCAATAGACTTATTGTGTATATTGCCCTTATTATCTAGTTGATGCTCTCTTTAAATGATATAAATTTGTATATTAATTTCATCTAATAAAAATGCATTTTATTTACTATAAGCATGAATTTTGCTAAAATAAGAAAAGACTGTAGCTACTGAAGTATTTCCTTTGCTATGAATTGTAGAGATAGTATTAATTATTACTTGCATATCAATTTAGTAAAATGCCTATGGCTTGGAATGATAATTTGCAGTAAGAAGTACTATCTTAATGATTTTTTAAGTTATTTTTTTCAACAGTGTTTTGCAATATTTATTTCTTTCATACAAGCCTATGTATGTAGGTGCTGATATATGCTTTAATTATTCATTCTTAATAAATAATGTTAAATGATTGATTTAAAAACTACTCTGTTGTACGTTTCCTTTTGAACTATAATATTACATTATCCTTATGTAAGAGAAACTTGAAGTTTTTTATCGTTATTAATATCATTTTTATTTTTATTTATTGTTTATGTGCTGAATGTTAATATTGTCTGAAAGGACTCTCATAAAGGTTCTTTTTGTGGGGTGGGAAAAGCTATCACTTAATGAAAAATTGTGGAGAAAATTCACAGAAATCGGTCTCCAAATAAGAAGTTGGGAAACAAAACTTGCAGTCTGGTGTAAATGATGTTTCTACATCACTGCACAATACCTCTTACTTACTTCATGGGTCTTTCACACCCACAGATTCTAATAAACACTGAGGAACACGAATCAAGATTTCAATTGCAGTTTTCACAATGAAGCACACATTAATTTGTTTAATAATTTCTTGGTTTGGCTGTGGGTCATTAGGGTAAATCATCACAAGGAAAACTAGAGTTACAACAGCATGTACTTCCTTGAATTATTGGCAATGGTAAGATAATTGCAACAAACACTTAAATAATCATTTGAAAAACTCCTAACCAAATCAACTCCTAGAGATTTGAACGTAGTATTACGTCATGTATTATATCGTAAACAAACTCTTTAGGATTGATTGATACCAAAATCAACTATCAAATCCTTTTTAAATTCCAATTCCAAGAAGAGAATAAATTATAAACCCAGACCTCAACCTGTAATACAAATGCATAAAAATTACGTTTCAGACAAGTCTTTAATCATTTAAATATTATAATTAGAACACTATATAAAGGTTTGTAAGAAACTAACACTTTTAAAGCAAATGCATCAAAATAAATTCAACAATCAAAACCTGTATTCTCTACTGCCAAGATCTAAAATAATTTGACAATGATAACTAGCAATGGTTTAACTTTGAATTCATACGCCACCCTTGTTACACACCCCTGAATGCCCCTGCCATAGCTTTGGCATGTGGGCATTCCAGTCCGTGTTTTAAGTGTGAATTTACATCTGGGGTGAAGTGAAAAAATTTAGGAGTGTGGTAAATTTTGAGGTCTTAATTTACTACTAGAGCATGTCAAATAGGGTGGGATATATTTTTAGAAAAGTTTATTATATTAATAAAATAGAAATAAGCAGACGAGTAATTCCACATCAAATTGCATGGATTTGAAGGAAATATGACCTTGGTTCCAAGATATTTTTTTTTCTATTAAGAGTGTAAGCAATTACATGAAACATATTTTCTCTTTTTCCTAAAGATGTTTTTTCAAGGTGTTACTAATTTTAATTTTTTTTTAAATGCTCTCATTTGCTGAAGTTAGCTGTTTGTAACTCCTATTGTAATTGTGAAAAAATTCAATATTTTGCAACATTAAAGATCAAAAGAAGCTTTTTCATTTCACATGTGTATTGAATTCATTAGGTTTTTTTAAAAGCATTTTTGAACTAATTATCTTCTTATTTCTTAAATTTCTTCCTTAATCCAACAATTTAAAAATTTGAAAAAATTCTTATTATATTCACTGAAGTGTTTTATATAAGTCAGATAAGTTTAAAAAAAAAAAGACAGTGATAGAATTCTGAAATATTAAATACAATATAAATTTCTCTTTGCTGTTGTGCTGCACTGTCTACCACCTGCTGATGTGCCAATCAGCAGTAAACAATTACCATCATTATACCAGAGAGAAAGGAATTTCCTTTTAAAATGACTAATTTTTCAAACAAATCTTCAAGCAATAAACCTCTAATTGACGAATGTATAAAACCTGCAAAAGAAAGCAGTCATTCAACTGGTGCGGATGAACATAAACATATAATGAATGTTGTTGTTGTTTTTATTTATTTTATTTTATAATTGTCCAGCATTATCAATGATTTAGATTTATCATTTAAAAATAAAGAGAATTCAAATTCAACGGCTGGAAGGAGCTTTTAATTTTGTTTCAATGAGGTGCATTCACTAGTGGAATTAAACAAAAAGAAGTTATTTCCATTACCTTCTTCATGTATATTTAAAGAGGGTTTTTTTTCTTCTATATAAATGTATTTAAATACATCCCAAAATTCATGTCCGAAAAAACACAAAAATACAGTTTTTCAAATACAAGAATGAAAAATACAAAATTCAATATCATACACTTCCCAAAAAAAATTTTACATGATGTGTATTTCCAAAACTACTTCTAGTGAAATCCTCAGAATAGTCAGAGAACTATAAAATAAATATTATCTAGTTTGAATGAATTTCCATAGTGTGCACCTGCCTTTATACACTCATTAACACATTTTCAATGCTTCTATACACACAGGAACATTTCCAGATATTTTCAGAACAAAAATTAAGCAACTTCATAAAAAAAGGCAACAAAAACGAAATTCAAAATTATCGGCCAATTTCTCTTTTGTCAGCTTTCTCAGAAATATTAGAGGGTTTTTTCTATTTGTGAATGGAAAACTTTCTCAGGAAAAATGAAGAGTTTTCAGACTCACAACACGGATTTAAAAAATCAAAATGTACGGAAACTGACATTTTGTTTTCTTTTCTTACGAATTTTGCTTCATCAAGGAACCAAAATGAAGCGCCATTTTTAGATCTTTCGAAAGCTTTTGACGTTATTGACCACAACACCTTGTTCTCGAAATTAATTTCATGTGGAGTACGAGGTATTGCTTTAGATAACCTCATACTTTAATCATCAATCTCAGAGAATAGAAATAGCTTAATGGCACGGAAGAACATTATTTACTTATCTTCCAATTTTTTACCTATTCAGCATGGGGTCCCACAAGGTTCAATCTTATGTCCTGTCCTCTTTCGTAAATGATATGCCTTCGTCCATTAAAAATTGAAGAACAGTGTGCTCGTTAATGATACGAATGTTCTTTGCAAAAAATCAACAATAAATGGCCTGATTTCAGACTTTCAAATTGGTTTCGTAGTACCAAATTAATAAGCTGTTAATGAAGAAATAAAATGTTTCAATGCTTTTTCCATTTCATACTAGCAGTCGTATGCTCCATTGAAAATGAGCAATATACAATTAGCTGCTGAATTGAACACTAAATTAAGTTCGTTATGTTACGCATACAGAATTCTTTCAATTTGACAGCCTTCGTTGCGTGTATTTCGCAAATGTGTATTCCTGCCTAAGATACGGTTTAATATTCTGGGGAAGCTCATCCTATTGTACCCAGACTTTTCTATTTTAGAAAAAAATTCGAATAAGAAGGAAATGCCATCCACTTGATTCCGGCAAACCTCTCTTCATTGCGCTTGGAATCTTACCATTGCCTTGCATATTTATTAACAAATCTGCAGTTTTTGTCAAAACTGACTTACTTAATGGTGGGAACATATTTTCATGCAATACGGTACTGATATAATCACAATTCACGTCGTAGAAGTCACTTTCATAAGGTGTCAATATCAACTGCTCACTACAAAAAAATGTAGTACATCGGGTATAGATGTAGTAGAAATATAGAAAATCTAAATTTTACATAGAAAAAGTAATATAAATGACAAATTTTCAGCGGAATTAAATATAATATATACAACAAAATTGACACAGTGGAAAAACACATACAGTGAGGCATAAGAAATTGAAAACCAGAAACATAAGAAGTTATCTCATAGAAAGAAGAAGCCAAAAGTATTGGAACACGCAAATTCTCAAACATTGTTACGGTTTTCCTCGAAGACACCGCGGCCGCAGTCGTCAGTGGATTGTCCTTCACCTTGTCAGTCGGGACTGACCCTTATTCTTTTTTTAACGTGACATCTGAGGGTAGTATATCCAAGATGGAATATGGCACGACTTTTTGCGTCTTTCTCGGTCTTGCCGCAAGATGTCGCATGATTGCGACTGTAACAAGCAGTGCTGTAGATCTAGCGACTCGAGCCGCACGACCGAGAAAGACGCGAAAAGCCGTGCCGTATTCCATCTTGGAGGTACTACCCTCAGATGCCTCGTTAGAAAAACCCAAGTAACTGTTTTCGTATCAATTTCCTTCCTGGCATTCATCAATCAGTGATTCAGAAGTGTACGATACTGAAATATTTGTTCATCAAATATCACTATGGAGCGTAAAGAAAAGGAAACAAGTGAAGAAGAGAGAAAAAAAAACTAAAATATGTCAGTAGGTATGCCATTTTTCAATTTTTTAAATTAATTGTTGAAAAAATTAAATGTTTTCAGCTACTTTCCCCGCTTACGCGCGAGGGAATTAGCAGGGCCGCAGAGATCTACTCTTTGGGGTCGGTACCAGAGATGGGCTGAATAGCTTTTCTGCAATAACTGTATCACAAAAACAGTGGACTCGTAATAACTGTTATTAATAACAGTTGAAATATAACAGGTCCATGACCAGTAACCTAACATGACTGACTGCTAAGAGTTAAATCAGTTGTGGCGACTGCTACGAGTTGAACCATGCAAAATTACGTTGGTAGCACCGTAAAGCTTGTGCAGCTACCTTACGGCGCTTGCTTGCACTTCTTTCCCAAACATATTTGGACAGAGAAGCAGCTGATATGAACGAGACTGGATGAACTGCCATGGATGAATAGTAATTCTTATAATGTGTAGCAAATGTGTATAGAATATTACTAACATAAAAGTGATTCGGGCACAGATTGCAAATATTCTTTCAAATATGCAACTTGTGCATGGTGAAATGACGAGTGCCAAAAATAATGAGGAAAAACAATGTTTTTGTTTACCTATAGCTAAAGTGCTAATGACTATCGAATATCAAGTATTATAATGCGAGTTATTTGACCGAAATTCATTTTATCGGACCTGTGAAATATTAGTTGATCTTACAAAAGCAGCAATGGGACAAAATAAATTAACAAACATATTGGACGGACTTCATTTAAAGGACAAATTTCTTATTGTAGTGTATACAATAAAATATAAAAATATTAAGGCATATGGTGTATAATAATGACGAATTATGTATTAATGAATCTATAATTTGAACACTGGCAAATCATGATTGATTAGCTGCAGTGAAGGTGCTGTTATCGTACAAAATGGTTGCCACAAAAGCTTATAGTAGTTCGGATTAGGCCCAGTAGGTTGCAGTTCTATGCATTTCAACCGATAACAGCCAATAACAGGATAAACGAAATAACTGTTATTTTGCGTAAAAGTTAACGGTTAAGAAATAACAGTTCAGCTGTTAAGGGCACATCCCTAGTCAGTACCTGAGCCTGCCAGTGATTAGACACCGGCTGGCTCGATCGCGCAAGCGCACAAAAGGGCGCGCGCTATCTCCCTCTCGCTCGCATTCATCAGGTAGAGTCTAGGCTTCCGGGAGGCACGAACTTGTACCGCGATGCAAGTCCACGTCTCAGCCTGGCAAATTCACTTCATCTGACGTGGGAAAGTAGAGTTGTTTGTGTGATTTTTGTCCCATTTTCTTTAAGAAACAATTAATGAAGCAAAGATTTAGTGTTACAAAGGATGTCCTATTGACTGTGCGCCAGACCCATAACTTCCGAACGGTTCACGATTTCGAAATGTAGTTTTCGTCAACAATGTGAAATCATAGGCAAGTAATATGCCGTAGAGATTGAAATAGTATAGGTACGTAATAATATACCGTGTTAGATATGAAGAGACTTTTAAAATCTGCATCAAAGCAGACATGACCATGAATGAACTTTCAGGGCCAGTATTATTTCAAAGATACAAAATGTTTCTTTTAAAATTATTGATACAATAGTGACTCAGGTGGAATATAGGTTTCAAGATTTTGAAAACTTTAATTTTATTGAATTTCTTGACGAAAAGCAGTTTTCCACCTACAAAGCATCCTTTCGTTCAGAAAAGGTTTTTTCCCTAATAAACCAATATCCATTCTTTGACAGTGAGCAGTTTCGAAATGAACTGACAAATGTATACATCGATAATGCAAAATACATTATTGCAGATTTGTTGTTAAAGTATTTGTTAGACAAATTGGTCTGGAAAAAAATCAAGAGACGGTTCGGTTGATACAACTCAGTCTAACTACGTATTAAAGAGAGCAAAGACATTCCTGATAAATTCCATGGGAAATATCAGAATCGGTCATTTCAGTACACTGGCTGTCGAGAAGTGTCTGCTAAATTAACTTTGTATAGACGACAGCTTTAAAGATAAAAATTATCGACGTTTTTGCTGAATGAGAAAACCGATGAATGGAGCTAATTTATAAAAAAATGTAAGATAAGATTTTCAGAAGACCCAACTGAAAGACTAGCTTCGCCTCTGGTATTTTGCCTAGCAGTTTCCGGTGGACAATTACGTGAGAGTAGTGAATGGGTCCAGGAATTCCCATTCGTGTATTTTACGAACATTGTTGAATGTGAGAATGTGTGTACCCAAGGCTTAGATGTGAATTATAACCCGTTCTAGTTGCTGGAAGGTGGTTACAAGTTGATAAGAAGGCCGCTCTAGACGTTGAGGAGGTACGTTTGACTGATGAATTATGCGGAGCAAGAGGAAAAGTGGGTGCCGACCTGGATGGCCGAGGTGGCTAAGAGCGAGTACCGACTCAGCGCTTCGGTCCGAAGGGTCGCGGGTTCGAGTCCCGCCTTGGGCATGGCTGTTTGTCCCTTGACTTTGTGTGTGTTGTCGCGGAGGGCCTCGCGTTCTGCTGACCCCAGATCAGAGGAGCCCGCAAGAGTGTTTGTCTATTTATTTATTTATTTATTTATTTATTTATTTACGTCAAAAAACAGTTAAAAACTGCGTATGACGGGTGTATGGTCTAGTGTGTATGTATAGGGGTATGTGACGGGTGTATGTATAGTCTATTGTCTAGTGTATGGTCGAACATGCGCCCCTTCGGGACGTAAAGGGCAACCGGCTGTCGGCTGGATAAAAGCCCTAGGAAAAAAAAGAGGAAAAGTGGACACGCGAGACAGACAACACGCGGTTACAAGTGGAAACGCTGACAGTGATGATTCAGCAGCATTACGTAGCGCCAGTGGTGGTAACCGGGATTCAATGCGGAGAAATTTTCACAAAATAAAGGGAAACTGTTCTCGGTTCTGAAAACGGCGAAAAGGGTTGATGTACGGGAAGGTTCAGAGTTATTTGTCGATGATGAGAATGTAGATATAATTCCTATGGTGACAATGAATGGTAAACGAGGATTTAGCGAAAATGTTATTTGTGAATGAGATGGAAAACCTGGAAGTATTCGACAAGAACACCAAGATAAAATATCACATACTAGAAGAATGGATGGAACCGACAGTCAGTACTTTTAAACAAGATCCCCCCGTGTGACCAGATTAATTCAGAAGAAACAGTTTTGCTAAAATTAATCAGTTGGGACCTTGCCTCGTTAGTGATCGGCCCAAAATTTACAGACGTACTCAGATGTTTTCGTGTATGGAAAGAATACTCTAGGATGTACTGGAATTGTGAAACAATCGAATAATATAGGGAAAGCGTAGCCTATTAAAATGAGACCCTTTACAGTGCTCCTCGAGCATAAGGAAATTTTAGATTCTGCCATCTCGGGCATATTGATCGAAGGTATCATTTCGTATAGTTCTCTTGGTCCGCAATTACAATATTGGTTAAGAAAAGCACGTCGGGAGGCGATCGTCAAGAAGAAAAATAATGTTTACTTTAAGAAAACAATGATATAGTATAATGAATTAGTTTACATTTGCATTGTATAACTTAAAAAAAAACTTAAATGCCTGTAACAAGTAATGTACTTCAGCTTCCGGGTCAATGACCCCATCTCGATCGGGTTTTTGTCCAGTTTCCCTGATCCATTGAGCAAATGCTGAGATGGCCCCTTGATTTGCTTCTGGACGTAAATGTAGCTTCACTATGCGCACGTTTTGTTGAACTTTCCTTTTGCTTGTAGTAGTAGTAGAGTTTAGGGTGAGTTTCTATTTGTTAGCAATAGAGAAAAATCAAATCTGTTTGTTCGTTTACCGTTACAAATAAGTTTTCTATAATTCGGCAACGAAAATATCTAGCTTTTGAAATGTTATACTATCGCTTTTTTAAATTTATTATTATTATTATAATTATTATTATTATTATTATTATTATTATTATTATTATTATTATTATTATTATTATATTTTTCATCTTTCAACTATTAATAGTTAAATTGTTGGGAAGGGATTCTGAAACTCAAGAAAGCGTGCGCAGATGATTTTCTCCCCCATACGTCACTTACAGTTTTTGACTTTTTTAACTAAATAAATAAACAAATAAACAAAATACAGCACATGTATAGATTTTAGAGCCCTTAATAACGTCATGTCAAAATAAGTATTTCGTCTCCCAAACAAATGAAATCTTCGATTAGCTAGGCGGGGCGAGTATTTTCTCACCACTGGACCTTTGCTCTGGGTATTGGCAAGGTAGAATGGGAGGAAGAAGATAAACATCTCACTACATTTAGTACTCGGTTTCCCTTCGGTTTGAATTCTTATCCCTTTTGACTTTGTTTCATGTTGACTGTTCGAGCTGAAGCAAAGAAGAAAGAACTGGCATAACCCGTCCTGCCTGTGTTAAATTGCAGTTGGACTGATGTAGGAGGAGAATGCCAGACCAAAATTCTATTTCCTTCGCCCTGAATTAGCTAGATGCATTAGGCATTGTTAACAATAATATTGTAAAATAATTTCTAAATTAATAGCATTGTTGTTATTATTAGAATTGTCATTTCTATTATTAAAATTGTTATTACTATTAGAATTGCTATAATAATAATAATAATAATAATTATTATTATTATTATTATTATTATTATTATTATTACTATTATTACGAGGTATTGTAAGGTCAGTGACACCAACTCGATCAGGGCTTTTTGTCCAGTTTCCCTTGATCCTTTGAGCAAATGCTGAGGTGGCCCCCTTGCTTGGATTTCTGGACAGTAACTGTAACTTCACTCTCTCCAAGTTTTCTTGAGCTCCCTTTTGGTATACATGAGAGGAGTGGAGGGTTAAAAATGTTGGCAATGTATTTCGAAATCAAAACTGAATGTTGCTTCCAGTTCTTTCTCATAGAGGTGAATATTGCTTATATTCTTGTATTAAAATACTGCTTTACCTTTACCCATAATAGTGTATAGCAAGAGAAAACGAAATCTGGAACCCAGGAAAACTTGTGCACCTGCATACTTCATATCTGACTGGTCATACACGATTGAAATTGTATATGTGACTCAATAAATATTATTATTATTATTATTATTATTATTATTATTATTATTATTATTATATTGTGTTTTGGATCTGGAGGATCTAGCAGTTATAACGATTAGGTAATTTCAAATATATTTACTAGGCAGACATTTTTAGCTGATAGTCGATCACTAACCACTTCAATGATTATCATCATAACCCAAACCGCGCCTCGCGCGTTGGATTATGGAACCCTCAGAGCGCACGTTTACCGTCTAGAATAAACCGGTTAAGCAGATTATTTCTTTTTAAAAACATTTGTTGCGTTAAATCACGACGCAACGCGTCTCCTAAGCCCTTGTTGGGTGTTGAATACTTTTGGAGTAATCCTTCTTTACTTTATACCTATATTCTTAATATATGGAGTAATCTTTCGTTACTGTATGTGTCCGTCACGTCTCGTCGTAGTCTGTTGTCAAGAGGACCGCCAGATAGCATCTCCGCGTACGCGCCTCCCACCACGAGCTCCTGCGTCACTACCCAGCGGCCAGAATTGGGAAGGAATAAGGGTAGAGGTATGGTTTAGGACACTTCACAGGGGTTGGAACAGCCCTTGTGAAGCAGCCAAACTCGTTTTGTTGGAACAAGTGTCACATGGAATTCGACGGGAATCGAACCCGGATCTCCTTAGTGAAAGGTGAGCGAATACGCTCTGCGCCACGAGATGACCTCGAGATTCTCCACACTGAGGCACAAAATCAAAACGAAAATAAAGTTTTGATTTTTTGTTGTTTTAAATTGGTGAATCTATATATGTTATATTATATCGAGTGCTATATTTTTTGTAATATTGCTTTAATAGTATCATTTCAGTAATTATGTCATAATTTTTCTCCGTTACACAGGCTAGCCGGAGGATGGGGGAAAATGTGTTCTCCGAAACGTCGCTCCGAAATTTCCTAAGAAACTCTGTTGATTGTATATATGAAAATAAATTAAAAATTAGTTGTTTTGTATAAAGCTGTCTGACAAACCTTCTGGCCAAATTCATTGAATTATGCTGTAATACAATATATTTCATTGTTAAAACATTAATCTGGTCAACACACATTTTCTTGCCAAACAAGTTAAAGCCATTTTAGGATATGTTTGATGCACAATTCCAAATATGGCATTGGTTTTGGTAGATTGGCTCTAGTTTTTGAGATAATGAAAATTGCATAAAACTTGAACTAAATGAAACTAGATATGCCTATTTTTACAAAGTCAAACATCTGAAATACGTAATATATATATATATATATATATATATATATATATATATATATATATATATATTCCCGAAACGAATCACAATTAATTGTTTGAAAAACATTGTTTGTATGATTTCCTTTTATGTAGCAAAGCAGGACGACGTTGAAGGCTCCAGCAGTAGTCTTCCATTATGTGTCTATCGCATCTGCCCTGATAGCTATTTTCAATCACCTTTTTTCTTGATGGAACTACTCGCCTTGTTCCTCACTCATATTGCTAAGATTTTCTGGAAATTTTGTCTAGATGGCTACGGGCAGGGGGTACTTTAATGCTCATAGTTGCGACACAATTTTGAGTGTAAAAGCATGTATTGCACCAGTTTTGCATAATTTGCTGCTTTATGATTACCAAAAAAAATTGTCAATGATGAAGCTATACCAAGCAGAAGATTCAGTATGAGTCATGGAATTTGCAAAATTTGGATCTTTTTCAATTTCTGAATTCGGGGTCCATCAAATGTGCCAGCTTTCAATTTTTCCATACTCAGTCCGGGGAATAATCTGCTAATGTATTTGAAGCAATCGCCATCCTTGTTTAGCGCTCTCAAAATCGCTTCATTATTCCCAACTTTATATGCTGGGATGGGAAAATTATCTTTCCTTTGGATACCAATGGGTCGTTCACGATATTTGCTGCACCCTTTGTGATATTTTCCCTTGCCGACCATGTCATCAGGTGCTGCTCCTTTGCTTGACTATCCCAAAAGCAGAGGAAACATAGGTAGTACTTGGTGTATCCATTTTGTATTATAAGTAAAAAGGTGACCATTTTGAATTCTACGCATATACGCATACCACTCATGGTCACAGTAGTAAAGGTTTTGAAAGGCCATTTTGATATTATCATATTCTTCTTTAGCCGACAGAATTCCGGTTGATATTCTCAAATATCCATATTAACAAGAAGTCCATGAGAGTTATAATAGAACAGCATGTCTTTATTTTCACTAAAATATTGTTTGAGTTTTGCGTCTCTTGTCCTGTAAAATGTTATTTTCGTTTCTAGTGTCAGACATTTCATTTCTTTTATTCTGGATGCTTGTTTTTGCAAATTTCAGCTGTTTGTTTTGGCAAACTAAGGTCACATATTAAATAACTGAGCTCATCTTTGGAGAATTGCTTTTTTGTAGCAACACTTCCATCGTATTCACTACCACTGCTAACTCCTGAATTACATTCCAGAATCTGTATATCGTCACTGTTGGACAAAGGAATTCCAGGGAGTGTGGTGAACACTGGTATAAGAACATCAGGTCCATGTGACCCAGATCGCTTTCAGTTTTCCAGTTTTGGAAACTTTCAGTTTTCCAGTTTTGGTCGCTTTCAGTTTTCCAGTTTTCCACTGACGGAGACTCCTCACAAATTTTGCATACCAGATGGGAGCCCACGACTTATCTTGATCACCATGGTTTATACCAAAATATGCATCGTATGTTTTTATATGAAATTTGAAATATTTCATAACAGTTTTTGTTGCATATATTCCCCACAAATATAGCAAAATGCATGAGGATCGTTCAAACAACATTTTGTCTGAAGAACTCACTGTTTTGTAACAAAAGATGTATTAATAAGACGAAGCTCAAAGTTTCCTGAAAATGTGATATTAAATGTTTAAAATGAAATACAGCAGTGTTTATATAAAGATAGGTATTTGCGTTAAATGCTGTGACTTTGTGATAGTTTCATTCATTACAACGTTCATAGCATAAAAACTAGAGCCAATTCAATGAAACTAATGGCATATTTGAATTCAGTATACCCGATTTACTACCCGATTACTACTATATTTTTTTATATTTTCAGATTTTCAAGGTGTTCCAATACTTTAGACACTCGATGTACGTTGATTTCTTGTAGTGAGGTGCTGACACCTAATGAATATGATTTCTACAACGTGTGTTGTAATTATTAATGTCAATATTGCATGAAAATGTTCCCTTCGTTAAGAACGTCTGTTTTGACCAAAATTACAGATTCGTAAATAAATAGGAAAAAGGGAATGGGAAGACCCCCAGCTCAGGGAAGAGAGGCAAGGAGGAATTACGTGGATGGCATTTTCTTGTTATTCATATAATTTTTCCGCAATCTAAAAGTTTGGACACATAGGATGAATTTCCCCAAAATTTACACCATATCTCGGGCGGGGATTTATATATTTTTAAAATGCAACGAGCTGTATGAAGGCTAACAGAATTTGAAAGAATTCTGTATGGGTAACATAATAGGCTTAAACTTAATTTAGTGTTTCATTTAGTTACATGGCTATCCCGTACTGAATTGAGAGACTACAAAATTTTGTTAACTTAACATCAGCCAAATGCACATTGTTCATTTTCAATGGTGAATGCTATTGTCTGTTTGAAATGAAAAACTGCATTGAAACCCTTTGTCTTCGTGAACCATTTGTTATTACGAAATCAGTTTGAAACTTCTGTATAGTACCATTTATATTTCTTTTTTGCATAGAATATTCGTGTCATCAGCAAACAGAACTGTTCTTTGTTTCTAATGGTCGAGAGCGTATCGTTTACGTATAAAAGAGGAAAGGACCCAAGATCGAACCCTATGGTACCCATGTTCAATTGGCAAAGAATTGGAAAGATGAGTAAATGATGTTCCTCCGTGCCAATGTATTATTTCTTCTCTTTGCGATCGATGTTTAATGTACGGATTACCCTTGTATTAGAAATAAACAGTTGATTTGGTGAGCTAAGTCATATTTGAGCTCATGGTGGAAAGATTTTTTCCACCATGGTGGACCAGACTCTTTCCACTCAGGGTGGACCAGACTTTCCATTTTGATTGAGCTTAGCTTTACACAAATAAAGTCTTGAAGATTGCTTATCTTTTACACAAAGTCTTGACGATCCACAAACATTTAGTGGCTCATACCAGTACCGGCTGATGCCCCGACAGACAGGAGGTTGTACCTCTATCGAATGACGGAATTGTTATTTCCAAAATTCAAAATCCGAATATATGATAAAAATTTACGCAAGTCAAATCAATTAAAACTAAGTTAAATAAAAGTATATATTGAAACACTACTTACATAATTTTATACGTCGAGTCCGCGTAAGACATATGCACCTCCCGCGCACGTGGTTTTGGCTTTGATTTCCACTGGGCATTTAAATTCGACTCCAGCACATCGCATGAAGCACTATTGTTTCGTCACGTATCACACATATATAATTATTTTATTTCGAAAACTTCACTACCCTGGTATATTTGGCATTAATGAAAGATCTTAGACACACATTCGTATTCTCAAGAACATTCGCAATCCGCTGGCCAGCTGCCGCCACACAGGCTTCCGCGAAACTCTGAGGAACTTTTATTCAGAACGGCCATCTTTACAGAAAGAACTCATCAAATGTACGTTTTGAATCAACAAACCTAATATCACATGAAAACAAAGTCTTTAAATATCATAAACAATGCATTGAATATCGTCAATAATTGACTGAACTTGTGTACTTTCAATAATAAACGAAAATCATAAAACTACGTTGCAGTGAGTCAGACAAAGACAGAATACAGGTATTCCCCTGAGATTGCCTCCGTCGCCGCGCGGCTGTAGACAGCGCCAATTTGCGCCACCAAAAGGCCCTATGTTCCCGATGTTCAATCGAAGTGTCAAAGAGTAAAACCCTAAACCCATTAAAACAGCCAAGAGCGTGGTCAACGTGGTGCAATTCCTGGCAAGGCACCAGACACCGGACAGAGCGCCATTTGGACGCTCTTTAGTTTCGAAATGATTTCATATACATCGATATTGCTGCAATATCTTGAATATTGAATGTTTTAAAAGGAAAATGTATTTTCCTAAGATATTAATGAGACTTTTTCATTATCTGGGGGTTGTGCAACAGTGCAACTTAAGCAGGAGCCGCCACTGGCGCATACTATATAATCTAATGCGTTTGTTCAACACGTTCAGACAATGCATGTATATGACAACTTATTTATTGTGAGAGCTGCGTCTTTTTAGTGGGTTGTTTATAATATTGCAAAAATGTAAAAAATCTGCATATGTTTGCATGTGAAACACCAGAGAATGACAGATAAATGTTTCGACGTTTGAATTCCGAATTACGAAGGTGGTGGTACTTGTAAGTGGCCACTATTGACTGGAAATAACCCTCTATTTTTTTTCTCGCTTCAATGCAGAAAAAACACTTTTGTACTCTTTGTTCCGAGGGTGCTATAATTTTGTCAAAATTATTTTGTTTTATAAAAAACCTATTTATAATTTTTTCCCTTTTCTAAGTTTTTCGGAACTCTAGTAAATTAATGTAAATGAAACTTCCAGAATATTATAAAATTCAGATCCTCTTTTCATATGGAAATTT
Organism: Teleogryllus occipitalis; assembly: GCA_011170035.1. Classification (NCBI taxonomy): domain Eukaryota; kingdom Metazoa; phylum Arthropoda; class Insecta; order Orthoptera; family Gryllidae; genus Teleogryllus; species Teleogryllus occipitalis. Next base: position 295,281 of record BLKR01000569.1, read on the forward strand.
TATTAGAAAAAAATGAAAGAAAAATGTGTTGGATTTTTGGAAGTTGTCGCAGGGGCTTCAAGTAAAATGCCCGCAAAATTTGAAAGATTGGTTTCAAACTCGCTGGTCTAAATGTGACAAAATCGACGGGGCTTTAATTTTGGGGAATATTCTAGGAATTATTTAGGAGCTGGGGGGAGCAAGTGTTCACTTACGTGCAGACAGGCGTCCGAAAAAAATTTTTTTTTCGATATTAGGGGAATCCAAAATGTGTATTTTAGTTAAAATCTCGACACTGATTTTCTGAGGCAATTCATAACCTTCTCTATGCTATTATCATGGTGGAAATAACACTAACAAATAATATTATTTCCACCATGGCTACTTTATGAAATAGTAAAACAGTTCAAAAAGTCGTTTTACGTTCAACTTGGCAACACTGTATTCTTTGTTCCATGGTGTAAGTTAAGTTCAGGAGGTCCAGTTAGGAAGCCGTCTGTTGCTTGGTGTTTGTCTTGATTTTATTTATGTTATTAAAACACATCAAATTAATGGAATGACATATATCTTGGGTATACGCTATTTAGGGTATTCTGGAATCGTTTCTGTCGACCTATTACTCTTATGTTGATTTCTTACTGCAGTTTAATTTCATTGAACTGGCGAATGTCCTTGACGTTTTGCCGGAGAGTAAAGACATGAGATCAAGAGGACCGTGCTTCCCACAATCATGGCTCTGTTTTTGTTGTTGTGTATTTTCACTCTTATTTCATGTTTGCATGGTAAGTACAATTTGAATTCAGGTTTGATGCCCTTATCACTTCGTTGTATCAATCTTGTTATTTTTTGTTGTTTATGCGACATTTCTCACTGTCAAAACGTTTCATTTTGTTATGAGAAGATATTATTTATCTCTACTTAGCTTTCAAATAAACTACACTAAATTTTTGCAAATGTGAATTTGACATATCTAGAAAATGTGATCACTTGCATATTCTTTTTCAATCTAAGAATCAATTCTGTGGTTAAATTTAATAGATTTTGTGATCATCATGACATTGTACTTTTAGGTGTTTTTAAATGTGTGCAATTTTATATGCAGGATCTGAAGATGTCAAGCAGGGAAGCAACATCTTAACTGTGTATCCTGTAACCGCTGCAGGACAATTGGTTCGTCGAATGGATGAGACTCTGAATTTGACCTGTTCTGTCACAGGAAATAGCTCACACATGAGCAAATTTAAAATTACATGGCAAATGCCATACAACTCTAAAAATAGGTAAATTTACAATTATAGATACAAATTATAGCTTCTTTTGCTTTTACTGTTTGAAACGTTTTCAAGCACTAGAAACAATATCAAAATTTATGTATTTTGAGCTTTTGTCTCACCCATCTTTGGGATCTAGAAAAAAAAAGCTTAATTTGAAGTATTTTATTGAAGTAATCTGTATTAAGATAGTTTACTTTTTTAACACATTTAAATTTATTTTCAAGAATGACTAAATTTGTCTTTAATTTCATTTCCAATTGCTGTTCCATTTGTTGAGAAAAAAATTGTTAGAAAACTGAACTTGGAAGAGTTCAATCATAGAACTTTGTTATTTAATTTATTTTTATCCTATTTATATTATGATGGTATTTGTAATAAGTATTTTGATGAGAAAATGCTTATGATGCCGTTTTCTGTGCAGCAAGAGCCGTGTTTTCACAGTGCAAGAACATAACAAGTTAACATTATTAGTACAAAATCTTCAAGAGAGTGACACTGGAGATTATAAATGCCAGGCAGTTGATAACAATCAAACTACCCTTCAAGAAGTGGTGCGAGTTAATGTCAAAAGAAGTAAGTTTATAGTATTTGTTTAGTGACCATTTTCATTACTTACCTTTTCATGTTCTGCAGTTAAAAATGTATTTATTGGTTAAAGTATAGGACATGGTACTCTCTTAGAGAAGTGCGGCGGCGGGGGGGGAGAGAAGGGGAGTCTCCTTATGCCCTCCCTCAAGTTATGCTAAGTGCTCTGATAGAAATGAAGAAAACTCACTTATAGGCGATTTTCATGGCTCACCCTTCATACACTTTGTCCCTGCTACATTTTAATGCCCGTATTACTTTCAAAGGCAAGTTTTCTTGCTTCGCTCGCCCGGATCCAAGTCACGACAAGGCTTGGGTCTTCGGCCCTTGCAATCACTATAACCAACTTTGAGTCTATCCACCGCAGAGTTACCAATTCACTTTTATAAGAAAGCACTTTGTAAGAAAGCTTCGAATTCGAACAATGAAAGCTTTTTTTTGTTATCACAGAGGCATGCACTACGATCACAGGCATCACTATTTTCTAATGGAGCTCCGACAAGACACTAGGATGAAATTGCCTCCTCTAACTTATAACATCACGTTCGTGACCAATAGTTGCCTAGCCACCCCGCATCCCCTCCACTCCTCGCTGGAGCGGTGCAAAGTGCCGGTTTAAACGACTTCCTTAGGTTGTACCTTGTTCTAGATTTCAACCTATTTATTTTTTTATTTTAAAGAATGTTTAAATTGATTTTTCATTAAAATCGTCATAAGAATGTACATTTCAATAGTAATCATAAAGGGAACAAATTATTCTAGTTTTGATTGTATGATCATGTGTGTGATAATATTTTACCATTTACGATTGTTTAGAACAATATAAATTTCCGGAGATGGTATCATACACTTCATTTGCCATCGGTTAGCAACAGTGGTGCAATCTGGAGGGTGGGGACTAGGGCTTCAGCCCTGTTGTATTCACAAATATAGTTTTTTGTTGTTGTTTTTTTTCCTCTATAATAACAAAAATCATTCACTATCTCAATATACATTGTAAATAATTATCAATCAATCAAAATAGATTTTAAATTAAAATCAAATGAAATTTTCTTCATGTGGAAACATTGTCATCCATTCTACCATCCTGAGTCCCAAAAGAATATTTTGGATTTTTGGCTGAAATTTATTTTCTCAAGTTAAAATAATTATTTGAGTTTGGAAAAAATAGTAAAAAACTGGTTTATTTCATTTTTGTGTAAATTGAATTATGGTATACTATGCTTTGGGTCTCTACAAGGCCAATGAACTGCTTATTGCTAAGCACTGTACCAGAATGTTTCCATTGGCAATTACTATTACAGTGGAATACAGAGGATTTTTATGAAAATAAGAGTCAGCATATGTATATTATTATTGTTTAATTTATAAACATTAGTTTGTAGTAATCAAACAAATTAAATATGAAAATCTGTAAAACAATTTCTCCCAGCATTCAAACAAGAAAACATTGCATGTAGTGCATTTAACTCAGCAAAATTGTTTGCATCCTTCTTTTCAACACTTCTGAAAAACGTTTATTGACACAATGTCTGGCATATGCGTCACTTGCTTTCTTTCCCTGAGAGAAGAAGAGGTGGAAGTGGCACTCGTACTCTTTTGTAGAGAGCTGCAAAATGTTTCAATGCTTGTCATCTTCAAAGCAGTTTTCCTTGTGGATTGTTTTGGATTGATGTAAAATATTTTTCCCCAGTAACATTTTAAATGCTCTCAATTGCAAAATTTTCATTTTTAGTGTCTTTTTTTCAAGTTCCATCCTTTTTATAGTGGATCCATGCAGTACATACTGACACATCAGTGAAGTGACCAAGTGTTCTCACTGTCCGTTTCTTTGTCCTCATTCACATTGGGTAGTATTAATCTTTTCTTCTTCTTCCTCTGACACATCAGTGAAGTGACCAAGTGTTCTCACTGTGTCCTCATTCACATTGGGTAGTATTAATCTTTTCTAGAATAACCATTTTTGCCTTACCCTCCATGGGACACTGTTAAATAAGGCACATGGCCACAAGGGAACTAAATTCCAGAGATGGTTTGATAATTTTTCTGCAGCAGCTTTACTGATTTTTGGATCAATATCCTGATAATTTATCAATTGACGCATGAATAGGAAATCATGATATGCTACCTTCATTGCTTCTGATGACAGAAACCAGGCTCTAACGTACTATTGAGCAAGAAAATACACATTCTTGTCGAAGAGTTCTTCTTCCTAAAAGACAACAAAAATTGACCTTGAATTAGGTACATATTTAATGTAATATAGCCTTTCCCATCCACCTGTCATGACTTACAACTCTTGAGAAACAAATCCCATTCTTTGGAATTCCGCTAAGAAGGATTATCATTAACTCTAGCAAAGCTCGGTTATCGTTCTGTGGTTGGTTTTGTGCATAACCAATATCATCAGCAACTTCATTGCTTCCAGTTATGTAAAATTTCTTGTTGAATTTTGACCAGACATGTCTAAATCTTTTCAAAAGCTCCATATCCTGTCCAGAAGTTGCACCCATCAGGGAGTTAACTGAACAATGTAATGACAGCAAAGAAAGGTCCAACAGGTTACAATTAAACAACTTCTCTAGATTTGTGCAGACTCCAATTACTCGACCTGTGTTGCTTCCTCTCGTGTCGGAGCACTTTCTCGTGTCAGTTGTTTTCTCAGTTATATTCCACATCTCAACTGCTTGGTAAACAGCCACGTCTTGAATCTTTTCCTGAAGATTTTGGAATCTCAGGGACTCGCAGCAATTGCTTCTTTTCTTGAAATTTTACTATTACTGCCACCTATTAATCTTATAACACCTTCGAGTGTCAAGAATAACATTTCATCCCTTTGCAACAGTAATTTTTGGCACTTGTTTAGATTAATTTGTATTGAATTTCTGTCTCTCTTTTTTCTAATTTTTTTCTAAGGGGCGATTTATTGTTTCTAGTTCCATAGCCAAAAGCTTCTGCAGCAGCCATTAATATGTAAATTCCATGTCTATCAGTAATTTTGCTTATATCAAAATCTGCAGAAAGAACATTTGAAGTCAAGTGCCATTCAGTGTAACACAAAGTAGTTGAGACAAACAGATGAATGGAGGTCTAGTGACTTTTAAGTGAAGTAAGGTACTTTTCCGTGAAGTTCTTCTTTAGCTGGGTGTGTTCAATTGTAGAGTTCTGCCATATTCCTTGATATTTATACACAGCACCCAGTTCCAATTCTTCAATACCTTGGAACTGTTGGTTGAGTCGTAGTTTCCCATTTTTGAACATTGAGAATAGCGCATTTGTCTATACCAAGTGGCATGTTAATATCTCTACCTTATCTCTTATAGCCGCAGTGTTTATCAAGGATTGAAGTTGTTTCATGGTGTTTCAGATCATCTATAAAAAGAAGAGTGATCTTTTTATCATATTTTATCTTATACCCCAAATTACTTTCATACAATAGTGCAGATAATGGGTTGATGGTTAAACAAAACCACATTGATGAGAGGGAATCTCTTTAGAATATTCCTCTTCTAATGTTAATAGATGCAATTTTTCTCTTTTCAATATGAAAGTTTGTTCTCCACGTCGTCATCATCGCCTTCAAGCATTTAATAATTCCCAGAGAGATCTTGTAAATTTCAAGAACTTTCAATAGCCAGTCATGAGGGACAGAATCGTATGCCTTGGTGTAATCTATGTAGCATACATGTAGATTTCACTTCTCAGTTTGCACCTGCTTCAGCATAATGGCATCGATGGTAAGTTGCTGTTTGCAGCCCAGGGTTCCACGGACGCATCCCTTATGTTCTTCTGCCAAAATGTGGTTTGTTTCACAGTGTTTGTAGATTTCTTCATTTACTACAGCAGTGAACAACTTCAACTTGTATAATACAGATAAACACGTGACTGACCGATAGTTTTCGGGCTTCGAAGAGTCCTCCTTCTTGTACAGCAGATATGTGTTCCCTTCAGTTAGAAAGATTCAGTTATAGATTTTTTTTTTGATCTGATAGTGCTTCGGAGAAACATCTTGCTACAGCTCCGTGTACAGACACTAGTTGTTTAAGCCAAAAATTCTGAATTTTATCGGGACCTGGCACCTTCCAGTTATTCTTCTTCTTTAGCACCCTTGCAATATCTTCGGCTGTAAATCTCCTTATTTCCATTTGCATTATTTCTGTCTGCTTTGTTTCAATTTTCTTGATCCACTTCGCATCTTGTTGGTACTGCCCCGGTTCTGTCCACAATGAACTCCAAAATATACTGACATCATTGACAAGTAAGGTGAGGTTATTCTCTCTATTTCCACTCTCTGAACCCAGTTCAAGTTGCCTAAAGAACTTTCTGTTTTTGTCTTTTTGTTTTTGTGAAAATCCAAGTTTTGTTGTTTTTTCTTGGTTAGTTCATTGTACCTTCTGAGTCTTGCTCCTTTAGCTTTAAACTTTTGTCTCAATTTATCATTGAGGTTAAGAAGAAGCTGAGCACTCTCTGGGAATGTTAGATTAATTGCAGCTCTTCTTGCAATGCCTGTTACTTTCATGACAACTCTTCTCAAATGGTTGTTGTTCAAATATTCAGTAATAAGGTCTACTTTGCATGTAGCTCATCAATGCTTTTTTCAAGTTTCATCTTCCAAGGTGGTGTCTTTTGCCTATTATTGTTGTTGTTGTTATTACAATTGTCTATTTCAGCATTATAATTAACATACAAATTGTGTGGTTACAAAACGAGTGAATCTAAATTTAAGTTTAGTTAATAATATAATAAAAATTAAAAACAGCATAGCAAAATTCAGATGACAAACATTCAAAACTTCATGGTTGATAGGAGTTGCCGTAGAGTTGTCCAATTAATCTCAAATTTTGATTGAATTGGTTTTTTTTTTATTGATTGGAATGAATGAAATAGGGGGCGGGAGCTCAACTTTTGAAAAGCTGAAAAATAAGAGCCACCTTAATGGATTGGTACATTTTCTTTCCATAGATTCATTCCTGCTTGTGTTTCAATGTTGAGTAATAGCAACAGGTTACAAGTTGTATTTTAGTGTTAATTCATCAGTAGTAGAGCAGTCCACATATCTTCCCAGGATATCCCTCGATTTGAGATTATTCAGCTTCGACAAATTAATGTTTGCAGAAACCAGAACATCGCACATTTCTTCACAAAATGTCAAGGGATTTTTACCTGGATGATTTTTTTGCAAGTAATATTAGAGTTTTTCTTTTGTTGTAAGTTTGTGGGCCAGTTTGTTTGTCACAACCGGTGTGTTGCTGAATAGCAAAGCTTTCATCAGCTGCCACTTACAATTCATACACTTTGCAACAAAGTATTTCTCTGCCTGCCAAAAAAAGCTTTTTCTTCTCTCAATGTTTTGAGGAACACTTCCTCTTTTTCGGGAGTAAGTACTGTAGAAGCTGGAAGGAGGCTGTTGAAACCACTGGTTCCATATGAACACAAGGTCAATCGTTGGGTTGAAAACAGTTGACTGTTCTTAGCACGCTTTCCTGGACTTGTGCAATTAATATTCCACTATCTTCAGACTATCTTAAACTGTTCCAACATAATTTTCCCTTCTTCTGTAAGCAAATTTAGAATAATGTAGGTTTTCCACAGTAGTAGAAGCCTCCTGTCGAGCCACCTTTTCACCCTAAAAGGGGTTTTGTTCACTTTCACCTTCAGTTGCTATGGCAGATAATGAGGTTATCATCGTAGCCTATAAGTATGGTACTTGATGGGGTGTCAATGTGTAATAGACTTGTCGTGCATGACATTCCATAAAGAAACGGACCCAGCCTAAAGCCTTGGGGCTCACGAGTCGCATCTTCGATTGAGGTATACACTATTTTTCTCTCGTGAAGGTAATCTTCGCCCTCGAGAGGAGTTCTGGGACACTTTTGTCTACCAGTGCCTGAATGCTGTCCTTCCATCTGGCCGAGTTGAAGGCGTTTCTTATATCTATGTCTACAAGCGCACAGAATCTTCTTTCCATCACCTCATTTGGCTGCTTCTGCAGTACTGACTACCTGCAGGATGGCTTCCGTTGAATGCCCCTTCCGGAAGGCGTATTGTCTGGGTGACAAAAATTTGCCCATTCCGACAAGTGTTTCTCGAATCTTGCTAGAATTAGATCAAGTAGTAGTAATGTCGATCCACCCACCCCTGGGAAACTCCCGGGTCCCGATTCCCTCTTGGAAACACCTACGCCCCAATATTGACGTCAGACTCTCCAATCTTCGTAAACAAACTACTAGTCCTCTTGTTTACCAGATACGTTTCAGGATATGAGGGAAGCCTATCTGGATCATATATTCTTGTGCACAGTTCGTCGTACAATGACGCGGCGCCATGTAGTTTTTATTGTATCAGGGTCACGAAATCATATCGGCTTCATTTTCAGTGCAGTATGTTCACTGCCGAAATGTATGCAATTCTCGATGCCCTAAAATACATCGAATCAGCGACGTTGCGGAGTCAAGTTCTCTGTTCTGATTGAGCTGTTTTCCGTTCTTCAGACTACCTGACGAAATCCGTTCAGAACCTGATTTATCGCCTCCTGTCTCGCCATTATGTTCTGGTACTTAGTTGGGTTCCAGGCCATGCGAGAATCACAGGAAATAAGCTGGCCGACTAGGCAGCGTAATCGGCAACACGGAAGACCCATATTAACGTTCCTTCTATATGTACTATCATCCTATATTAATGCTTTTTTCAAACGATCCGTCTTTAGAGCGTGGCAAATAGTGCCACAATACCACTTTTAAACTGTGTGATAAAGGATTCCGTTAATCCCTTGCTCATCCCGCTCTTCTAGACCTGAAGTCATTTAACCAGTCTTCTTATCAGACACTGCCACTTTTCTCGTGTTTTTGTCAAGACGGCCAGGGCAACTCGCTACGGGATGTGCTTGGCGATGATTCTGCGCTCTAAAACTTTCTTTTTTTTTAGAGAGAGGGCGAGAGAGAGAGCGCGAGAGAGAGAGAGAGCGAGAGAGAGAGAGAGCGAGAGAGAGAGAGAGAAAACTGAGTGTATAATCTTATTTGAGAGATAAGGGGTTTTGTTTCTTGGTTCCTACTTTGGACCTTGGAGCAGGATTGGGCGAAGGATGCTCTTCAGAGTACTCGGGATCCCACTTTAAAGTCCGGCGGGAAACCAGTTACCCCCGTCCCCGTGATGAAAAGAATTAGTGTTGAGTATTAGGCCACACCGGGTTTCTCTCTCTCTCGGTTCCTTTTTCAGCCAGATTTTTCGTTTTGTGATAATTTTACATTTTTCTAAAAAATATTTTTTCTTTTGCCTTATCTACTTGTATATTTTATGCGGAATTAAAGCCGTCTTTTTAGACGATATGTATACTTGTAATCAGCGTGTAAATTATATCTGCAACACTAAATTTATTCAATTAAAAATACTTTGACATGGGTGCCAATGGCGTCAGTGGTTGAAGTGCCCTCTAAGCTCCAATCACTCTACCCAGAATTGTGACCCAACTGCCAGGAACCATTAACCCTCCCCGGAGCAGGTAATGGCTGGGAATAGGTTGAAAAGGGAACGAAGGAAATACGTTGGGAAGGTTTTGGGGGTAGAGACGACTTGAAGAGTAGAGTACAAGAAATTTGAAAGACACGCCTTAGCCCTCGAAACGTAATAGCGTCGAAAGAAACAAGTTTGCCAAGGGAGGCACGATAGAAGACCGGATCAAGCATAAGTGGAAGAAGTGCTTGATACAGCTTGGGAATGCGGAAGAGCCTTGAACGCCCACCCACGAACTCCCCAGACGGAGATCCTGAGGGAATTATTATTATTATTATTATTATTATTATTATTATTATTATTATTATTATTATTATTGGCGAATCGGACATTTCTGACAACGCTACACGATTATTGTATGCAACTTTAAGAATTAGCGTTTCAGCTGTATCCCTCGGTACAAGGTTGTTACGCCTTGAAGTGTGAATTACGATGTGATACTCGTAAGATGATGACGAGGGGTGAAGGGACAATCACAAATATGACCATGCCTATGCAGGACTCGATCCTGCAGCCTCCTCGGCGCAGACGGCAGATGCCGCAACCGTCTGTGCCACGGGGCTGGCCTTCTTCTTCTTCTTCTTCTTCTTATTATTATTATTATTATTATTATTGTTGTTGTTGTTGTTGTTGTTGTTAAAACCTACAGTGGTAGCTCTTCACCCTGTCCCAGCAGAAATGGGTTCGTGATAAATACGTGTCTATCAATGAATTTTGTTTTTTAATGTGGCATCTGTGGGTAATATCTCCAAGTGGAATTTGGCACGACGTTTTGCGTCTTTCTTGATCCTGCTGCAAGATGTCGCATGATCGCGACCGTATCAAGCAGTGCTGCAGGTCAAGCGACTCTAGTGGCAGGACTGAGAATGACACAAAAAGTCGTGACGAATTCCATCTTGGAGATACCATCCACAGCTGCCACGTTAGAAAAACCCAAGTATAAATGTTCATTCTAATTCCACTAGATTATTGCTGAAATTGAATCCTTGTTTATTTGTTTATTTATTTTTCACAGGAAAGCCTGTTTGCTCAGAAAATATGTTCCAATGTGCCCTTCCTGGTGGGGAGTGCATTGCCAAGAGATATGTCTGTGATGGTTGGGAAGACTGCCCAGAAGGAACTGATGAAGCTCCCATTCATTGTGGTTTGTTCTTCCTAATTAATTTTTTTAATTAATTATTATTTATACATTAGGTTATAAAGTAAATATTAAAAGCTACTTAAAATGTATTAATATAGTACAATACCTCTTAAACTGCTGCTACAAGTTGGAGACAACTTGTGTATCTGTCGCGACAAGCGACGTAGTCGCATAGAACATTCAAATCTAGGATTAATTTTCGTGCTTATTTTTTATATATACAGTACAATAGCGAACAGTAAATAAACCTACGAAAATTAACACCTTCTTCATTGATTCAATATTCATTGATGTCATCTCAAATACACAAAATTAAAATTATATACGGTTCATCAACATCTCCCTGTCGAGGTGGGACGGTCCACGTTCTGACGGAGGTTGCAGAGAAGGCTGTGTGTTATTTTCTCCATTTTTCCTCTTGCTTCATCAACATCTCCCTGTCGAGGTGGGACGGTCCACGTTCTGACGGAGGTTGCAGAGAAGGCTGTGTGTTATTTTCTCCATCTTTTCTCTTGCTTTTCTTTTCATGTCACCTACAATCTTATTTCTCCCATTTTTCTTCCTCACGGGGACCTGAGAGGGGTCTGTGTATGCGTTCCCGAATGTCGCCTTGACGCTGGTAGCTGACGTAGGTAGACCCAATCTAACCCTGTTCGCTGCTCGAACACCAGCGAGCCCTGGTGACAGAGGGGAGATCTCTGCACCTCCTAGGTTGCAATACACTTTCTTTGGCCTCGGCCTCTTCTAGATGGGTGATCGAGAAGTAACCCACTTCCGGTAAATCGGCTCGAAGTAGGATTAAAAGTGAATTCCATAGTGAGCGGGGGAGAGGGCACGGCGAGGTAGCGCTGTGACATTCTCGCACTATATATCCGTGTCAACCCTGGCACCCGAGTGAGGTGTCCCCTTGTTGGATTCAATGGCGAGTGGAGAGCACGGAGAGGAATTGGTTTCATGGAACAAAACAAACCCCTTGCCCTCTCCCAGAATGAAGAGGCGATGTTTTGAACGGTGTATTTAAGTAGATGAGAATAGACAGAAGAAATCACGCTTTCTTCTGATGTCATGCGATGAAGAAGGGAAGATGTTCAAGAGTGTTAGCGCGGTCCGTCTTGCGCGAACGACGCGCCGACAAGCAAATAGAAAAGTATTCTGTAAACTAAGCAGACTGCTGGCGTCCATGAAGTGACCACTCACCCCTTCCTTAATAAGGGAGTGGTGAATCATGATGAATTTGCTTACGAAAGTGAGGAGGAATTTCTCTTTCTTTAAGAGTCAGGGCGGAGATGTTCAGGATCAAGAGGAAACAGCATGGGAGAGAGATTACCACTCCCACTTTGATCCTGACATTTCATTTCCCATCCTTCTCAGAGAGGATCAGCTGTGGTTATTACAATCTTCGCGTGCGACAGTATGTACCCTATCCGTTGCGTTGCTTGAAATGCCAAAAGCTCGGCCATACGCAACAGCGGTGTATGCCAGATGACATTAAACAATTAAATTCGATAAAAGAGTTTAAACTCCAAGTGAAATCGTTTCTACTGCATAACTGTTTGTGTACAATTGGAGACTCTACAGAGCATCAAAAGGAAAGTAAGATTAATTTTGACTGTGAACTTTAATGTATTATTTACCATTTGGACTGTATAATTCTAAACAACCTGTAACAAGTATTGTACCACAGCCTCTGGGTCAATGCCGCCCCCCCCGCCATCTCGATCAGGTTTTTCGTGCAGTTTCCCTGATTCATTAAGGCCCATTCACAATGCAAACATAAGCATAAGCATGGCGTTAACATAAAAGTTAGGACTACGTCTACAAGTGGACTCATTCACAATGCGTTCGCATTATCATAACACGTAAGACGTTAACTTAAGAGCTTGCAAGCTTCAAGCTTCTGTGCTATGCTTATGTCAGACATAAGGAATGAGCCAATCACAGTTCGTTAACTCAAAATCGAGTATCGAAGTCGATCGTGTCGATTCGTGTGCTGCGTCTCATAGCCAATAGAAACTCTTATTTTGCCTGTGTTTATGTTCGACATTGTGAATACGCCAACTCTTCGCTTGTGTTAATGTCTATGTCTATGTGTTATGCTTATGTTAGTGATTGCATTGTGAATGGGCCTTTAGGCGAATGCTGAAATGGCCCCTTTGCTGCTGGACCTAAAAGTAACTTCATTATCTGTGCACGTCTTCTAGAATTGAATGGGGAATATAATTATTCAAATTATCGTCCATGTTGTCGCGGCAGGAAGTATTATTCTTTGACGAAGGACATGAGGGATAAGAGCCCAAATTTATTGACTTACCTTGAAAATAATCTTATTACATCGGAGCGAATATTTTGTTCACAATCATTGCAAAAAATCATTTTCTTTCTGTATTCAAAATTCAAGTAGTATATGGCTTAGGGTAGGTATCACAGAATTTTGAATACGTGCACATCTTTCACTTCTCCCCATAGCACGTCACAAACAGTTTTTAACTGTTTTTAACGTAAAAAATAAATAAATTAATGCACTCAATCTGCTACGTCTATTCATCAATCCAGTTTTACTCAACCCCGCATGAAAGGTCGATATCTGTCGACCCTCCATCGCGGACTCACAGCTAAATGACTGCTCTTACAATCTTCGACCACCTGCTCCGACTCCTGAGACTGTTGATCGGCGACGCGGAAGAATCATATTGGTATTCCTTCTGTACCATCGTCCAATGTCAAGTGGGTTTTGAAGCTATCCATCTTCAGAGCATGGCAGAATGGCACAATACCACTTTCAAACTGTGACAAAGGATTCTGTTAATCCTTGGCGTTCCTTATCCCGAACGTCTATGCGTGAGGAAGTAATTTAGCACATCTTCAAATCGGCCACTCACTTTTCTCACGGTTTCCACCTTTCAAGTGCCAAGCTCTTTATAAAACGCTCTATTCTCAGTGCATGGCAGAGTGGCAGTACTTTTGATTTCAAGCTCATGAAAATCAAGGGTTCCATAAATCCTTGAACTTCCTCATCTCGTCGTGAAAGGCGCGAGGACATTATTCTGACACACCTTCGGATCGGTCACTGCCATTTCTCCCACGGATATCTTATCGGTCGGCAGCCACCCCCTACTTGCGATAACTGCGAAATATATCTTACCGTAGAGAATGTTCTCTTGCACAGTGGTAAGGTGCAAGGATGGATATATATATATATATATATATATATATATATATATATATATATATATATATATATATATATATAGCAAGATGTCGACGGTATCATCTTGCTAGCTCTCTAGCAGAGATTCTTGGAAATGATGAATCTCCTCGCTACAAGCTTTTTACGAGAGAATAACATCTGCAGCTTTACTGAGAGAAGAGGTTAATGCCAATTATTTGGCATTTAGTTTGGGATTTTAAAGTTCTTATCTGTCTCTTTTCTGCCAAATTCCTTTTTATAATTGGACACGTTCATATTTATTTTTTACTTGCATTTTACTTTGCACTTTGAAAAAAATATAGCTTGGCACTGTCACAGTGCGTACTGTTCTTTAAATAATTTGACACGAGCGCCAATGGCCTTAGATGTTGAAGCACCCTTAAACCCTAATAAGTCATCCATCATCATTCATTTCGCTAGTTTTCCGAAGGCATTTCTTGATAGAGCGAGATCGTGGTATTCTACGCATTTCGTGAAAATTCGATGTTTTTCTTTTTTTTTTAAAAAAAAATAGTTCCAGCAAATGGCATTGCATGTAATGCTTCATTATTATTTGAGAGACTTCTGTGAGCAACCTTTCAACAAACATTGGCAACTAAAGTATAGTCATCAGCTTTATTATTTAAAAGGTTATAAAAGAACAGGAAATCATTCAAATCATGATGGGAGGAGAGAAAACAAATATATAGAAAATTAACAATCTTTATAATCGTGGGATGGCACTGTGGTCGTGAATGCGACAGAATTTATGCTGGATGGACTCAACTTTATGTAGATTTAAAAAGAGGATTACCATACCGCAGAAATGTATACATGATGTGATGAGACTCAAATTTGAGTTTTGAGTCAAAGAGGACTCCAAGATGGAAATCGATTCAACAATTGACCGTCCACCTCATAATCATAATGCACAATATTACTCGCTCGAGAGTATCTAATGACTTTATATTTATTATAATTTAAACTTAGTCTATTATTCTCGCACCACAAACAAGAGACACCAAATGCTGTTGTAAATGTTGATCCTTGTACTTCACGAGCAGATCGATTCTTTTGGGCTTGGCTATTTGAGCCGTATCGTCTGCGAACATGGTGAGTTTGGTCTGGGCAGAAGTGAGTATATCTCATTCGTATAGGTAGAAGAGCACTGGAGAGATGATACTTCCCTGCCTATAGGCGGCGAGGGGTAGATTTCTCGTTCAGAAACGTCACTTGAAACGATCTGTTCTCAAGATAGGAACAAATGAGGTGTTGGGTGTTTTATGAGGGCAGGGGAAAATCTTTCAAAGACACAGCGGAGCCTGCACTATGCAGCGTATAGGATTCACAGGGAACCCTTGCCTACCTGCTAAAAATCCTCATTCTTCCGATTCCTTTCCCGCAGAACCGAGGTCAGTCTTCCCATCACGGGAAGGGGAGACCGGCTTATCGCTTTGCCAACTGATGTCACGGGATACTCGCTCGAAACCATTCTACTGGAAGCTTCTTTAAAACGTTTGCGGCATAGGTGGCTACCGCATTCCAATTCTCTTGGGACACCAGCATTCTAGTGACGATGGTATCAAGAGTCAACGAAGCGTGGATAGTGAAAGAACACGTGATCCACATCTTCAACCAAAGCATCACAGCATGAAGAGTCATCGTCCAACCGGAAACGGAGTTGGTATGCCCGGTAGCACTTGTGGCCCTCTAACAATTGGGTCAAATAATGATCCACATCTCCGTATTTCCATTGGGTCCACTTCAGGTTGTCAGAAATAAGACGAATTGTCCATCTACCAGAGGATGATAAAATCCATCGCCGTTGCCACTGAGTCATTGTCACCTCTTCCTTCATGATGACGCCCCTATTTGTAGCTCCATGTCGCTTACGTCTGTATAGCCAGGCCCTTTCTTGTGCCATGAGATTATAGGGGGCATGCCGGCTATCGCACACAGCGTCATTCGAAACCGTGCGAAACGCCCGGGCCAGCCTCAAGGCTGACCTGTACACTGACTTCGCACCGCGGGCGTACGACTGGATCCCAAAGGCATCAGCCCAAATGGGGGCTGCGTAGAGCAGCATAGAGTTAACTGCGACATAATTCGTGCGAAGGCGGAGGCCATGCGAGACGCTTTCTCCCAGACTATACGCAAGTGTTCGTCGAAATGTAGTGTGTCAATTTGCACTCTAAGTATCTTAGGCTATTTTACTACCTCCTACATTGAGAGTAATACCCTCTTTCACTTTTCTGCCTGTCACCAAGGGAGCCTCCGTTTTATGCTCGGCCATCTGGAGCCCCACCGACGTTAGCCACAGCCTCGTTGGCAATTTGCGTGACCTCTTCTGTATTTGCCGACCACTACCACCGCAACATCGTCAGCAAATCCAATAGCCCTACGGTCTTCAGGTAGCTGGAGCTTCAAAATGGAATCATACATAATATTCCACAACAGTGGGCCAAGTACCGAGCCTTGCGGAACACCGCCCGTATTAAATGCATATTGAACACCTTGCCGTATTAAATGCGTTCCAGACGTCGAGGGTAACAATAGCGCAGTACTTCTTTGTGCCTCTTCTCATTGTTCACCCTAAATAGCCTTGCGTGCGATGTCGATGACGATCCTTATTGCGTCCACTATGGATCTCGCCTTCCTGAAGCCATACTAATTATCAGATAGTCCCTGTGGTCCCTCCGTGAAGGCTTTAATCCTTTTGCAGATGATCCGCTCTGACACCTTGTCTGCAATATCCAGTAAATATAGAGGCCAACCGGAAGCAGGACCAGCCGTTGTTGCTTCCAACGATGGGGGAAATTCCTCTCTTACACACACGCATTGTATGCCTCTGAGAATAGATCTGGCCGGGTCTTAATAGCAACATTCGGCACCCCATCTAATCAGGAAGCTTTGCAATCTTGAACCTTATCACAAGCCTTTGACAATTCGCCTAATGAAACAGCCGGAACCTCGTGTAGGTCTTAAAGCGGATCCACAGGCGGCCATCCATCCCTCTGATGAGGAAACAAGGTAGCAACTATCTTCTCCAAGAAGACAGGGCAAGTTGGGGGTGGCGCCAACCTACGTGTGCGGTGGCATACTCTGCGAAGTTCCGCGATCTCGTCAGTCCACCAGTACACTGGAGGACGACGTTCTTTCCTTAGGTTTTTCTCATTGACGCATCACGAGCGTCAAAGACCCGGTTCATTACAGTTCCCACCATATCCTTAGAGCTTCCGACCAGCATAAAATTCCCCTCTATCATAGCAACGAAAGAATCGCGATCGAACGTCCTGTGGTTTGAAGTTGCTCTCCTATCCCTTGCAGAATTTAACGTACACTTCTGCCTGACTTCGTATGCAATAGCTTGGTGGTCGCTTTGTGTATAATGATCGCTGACCTCCCACGCCGTAATTCGTCAAGCAAGGCTATCACACGCGAATGTCAAGTCAACAATGGAGCTGCGACTATTCATGGTAAAGGTCGGGCTGTTATCCACTTTGCAGAGGTAGACGTCTAAACGGACAGGGTTGTCCAGGTGAGCCATCTCACGTTGGTTAAGCTTCTGCCCCACCCAGTGGTGCATGCATTTAAGTCTACAGCAATAAAAAGAGACCTTCGTTCTCTCACATCATCCAGTAATCTTTTTAATAATGCCTTGAACTCAACCGACGCACTGGGTGCGACATAAACACTATAAAATATATATACCGAACCCCGTGATCCAGGTGAATCTATCTCCTGGGACTAGCACAACTTCCTGTACTGGACTATTACTACAAATCCACACCGCAGCTCTGTTAGACGCGTCCGAAACCAATTGAAGACCGGTTATATTCCTGTATTGCCCGCACAAAATCGCGATATCTTCCTTCAGCTTGTGCACCGTCTGGCGGAGGTCTTGCGTCGCCTCGCAATGTTAAAGTTGAACTGAAGAACCCCTCATTCTGATTCTTCCAACTTTGTTCCGTCTTCTTTAAAGACATTTGATAATAGGGGCACTGATAGCTACCAGTTGCATGCTTGTCCCAACAAAATGCCCTCCTTCACCGCATCGATTACAATTCTTGGACTATCAGGCCCTTTACATTTTCGCACCAGGGGCACAAAAGCCCAGCACCTGTAACAACTGTCTTCTCCCGAATGCGACACCTAACCCAGCTTATCCGAAATTGTTCATTCGAACCGCTTTCCTGGGTCTGCTGGTAGTGCAATGTCGGCCATGTGGGTGCCACCGTAGGCGGTGCGAATGGACTTAACTATTACTTTCCTGTCCTTGGCTCCCTCCAGCTGTCTCTCAAAGACATTAACAATTTCTTTGCCTGTCGTAATATCGTCCAGATCTTTAATCTCCAGGAGTACCTCATTTGACAAAGTCTTTACCTCCGCTTTTCCTTTTAGTTGATCGGCCACTGAGGTCTGAAACTGCGCTGCCTTCGAGCAGCCTGCGGCTCCCATCTCCAAAAGCTGGTCTCCCATGCCATTTTAACTACATTGAAGCCCAGTTCTTCAAGCTTCGGGGATTCACTCATTTGTCGCAAAATTTCCGCGTATGTTGCCCCCTCTTTGGCTCTTACTAACAAGGCATCACTATGCTTGGGAATGGAGTGCGATGGTTTCTTCCTCCTTGCCTCAACTGTCTTCCATTCGCTCTCGGAAGCATCATCAGACTCAGGTGGGCTCCTCTCAAAGGTAAGCGACTCCTCCACCCTTGGTAGCCCAACCATTCCCGACTTCTTTCCTTTCTCCCTAGACATTTTGGGGTTATTCTTCTTGGAGGACACCAAGGACGGACTCCTTACTAGTACAGTGGCGATCTGGAACGGGCATTCCTCTTTCGTGAACCGCAACAACTTCGAGTTGCATGGGCCAACTTCTTGACCTCCTGTTCAGTGTGACGTGGTTTAACAAGCTCTAGAAGCTCAATGATATTCTTCTCGGGGTTACAAAGTGCCTCCAGTTTCTCTTCACCTCCCTTATTACTTTCTACAACTAGCACATTTACCCCCTCCGTAACATTAGCTGTTTGGTAGCTATATGTCGAAGCTTGATCTACAAGGTTTGTCCGGAAAGTAATGTCAATGATTTTTTTTCTGACACGACTGTACGTCCCAGCTTGCTCCGCTAGCGTGGGAATCACGGTGGGGTCTTCGGAAACAAAGCTGTCTTTACGCCAGTTGCCGGCGAGCTGCCGCAGAGTAAGGACAGCATTTCTCGTGTGAGACGATTTCGTGACGCGTCAGAGTTCGAAATGCAACGCTCCGTCGAGCAATAAAAGGCGATCAAGTTTTGTGTTAAACTCGGCAACGCTGCTTCTGAGACTGTTCCTATGCTTACCTTTAGCAAGCCTGTCGGATGCCTGTCGGATGGCAAGTTTATCGATGGCACAAGGTCCTTTACAGAAGGTCGAGAAGACATCAACGACGAAGGACGCTCAGGAATGCCATCGACGACGAACACCGACGAAAATGTGACTCGTGTGAGGGATCTTTTGAATACGGATCGTCGTTTAATTGCAGATACATTAAATATTCCGAAAACGAACGTTCACGAGATCGGAAAATTTGGAGATGCGGAAAGTGCGCAAAGTTGCTCCCGAAAGTGTTAACCGACAATCAAAGAGTGTTGGGTGTTTGAATACAACCCCGAGACGAAAAGGCAAAGTGCCGAGTGACACATGTCAACGTCCCCTCGCCCAAAAAAGGCCAGGATGCCAAAATCAAAAATCAAATCAATGTTGATTGTGTTTTTCGATATCCGAGGGATTGTCCATCACAAATTTGTACCACCAGACACACACAGTATCATGATCATTGTTTTAAAGTATTAGTAGTTTTCGCAAATGAGTGGATGATTCACTCACATGAGTGAATGGGCAATGTTAAAAATAAGATCTCCCCCCCCCCAAGCTCCAATTGTTTTCTTTGGATTTTTTTTCACAGCTAGTGCACTTTATACCATGTCATAGACATAAATTTGATGTATTTATTTGATTTTCCGTAAATTACATGTCAATTTTGTTGAAATATCTCTCATGCTGTTAATATTTATAATGCGGGCGTTAAAAAAAAAAATTTTACATTATTGCATTTAGGAGTATATGGGCTTCAAATGATTTTGTTAGTTTTTCAAAAAAAGAAAAGTTTACTGTGAAAATGAGCTCAAAATTGCCCATTGTCAGAAATGCTCAAATGCCATTTCCTCAAAAACTGCTCCAAATGTTTTCTTTAATTTTTTGAATGGATAGCGTTAAGTGCATTTCACTAATAACTTTGTGAATAACATGACACAATTGTCACTTAAATAAAATCTTTTGTTTTTTCATATATTACACAAATGTACTCTTTATAAATATCTCCCACATCATTAACATTTAATATACAGGTTTTTCTTATACAGTGTCACATTTGTGAGTAGAATTATTTCAAATAATTTGTGAAGTTTCTCAAAAACTTGAAAGTTTTGGGTGAAAATGAACTTTCAATTGTGCATTTTGAAGCTCTCAAATGTCATTTTCTCAAAAACTGCTCCAAATTTTTCATTCCCATCTATAATGTTCTTAATGTTATATTTCATTTCTACTATTATGGATCTGAAATATTGTGAAAACAAGAAAGAAGTCTTCTAGGCACAGCTGAGGCATAGATATAGATGGCAGCTGAGGTTTGGACAAAACCGAAAAGTTAGCTCAGACTAAATAGGTAAGAAAACTAAGTAGTATGAGAAAGACCCTGTCAGTTTGTAGCACCACTAATTTTATTTTGTGCCAAGAAGTGCAAACAAAGCACTTTTTTTTCTTCTATGCTATAGGAAATCACATTAAAACTCGAATGTCTTCAGTTTGCAAGAAATACGAGGTTTGTTAATCATAAAAAGTATTGTGAATAATAATTATATTTAAGATAATATTTAAGACTATTTTAAGACTTTTTTAATAATATTTAAGACTTTTTTTTTTTTTTTTTTTTTTTTTTTTAAAGTGGCATTTATGTCAAAATAGGGAAATAAAATGGCAGAGTAGTCCAGTCTTCATAAGTCATGCATGTATATTGAAAGCTTATAAACATGTTCATTTCAATAAAATATTTTACAAAACATATCCAGTCTATTCACTATTTAACTCATAAGTTTGCACGGAGATATTTCTCACAAAATCGATGTGTGCGTGTACAAGTATATGCCCGTGTGTGCTGCGAGGCTGCCTACTGAAAGCCAGGAAGTCGAGATGGCACTTACTTACCCCCATCCTTTTGTCAGCAGAATGCCCAGATTCCGTGCATGAAGTCTACTGCAAGAAATGTTTATCCTACAAATGCAAAAATTTAATCATTTCGTATGAGTAGTACCATCTTCTATCAATGCAGTCCACTTTTACTTTCCCATGATTTAGTATCGTAATGCTGCAATGGAAAGTAATGATTTTTTTGACAGAAAACCTCTGGTATTTTGTTTCTCTGATATTGAAAATGTGGATAAATCTTGCTCCTGTATGTAGTGAATAACAGCCACTACTGAATTACTTCCTCTAACATGTACAGGCAGAATAGAAGTTTTGTGGGTCCTTGGTACTAAAAAATTTGTTCATGTCAAAACATCTGTCTGCCTGATGAACACTAGTGCCTAAGCCGTTCAGATGAATTGCTCAAAAATTGACATTTCTTTATTAATCTGGCCAAACTCAAGGCCATGCCAATTTGAAATAGCTATTCTGATTTTGAGGTACACTAATGAAAATGGCGCAGGTCTCTGAATTTTTTTAAATTGCAAAAGTTACAAATAATGGAAGAAAGTATGTGTTGCTGAAGCCCCCACTAATTTTCTTCTGGTTGCAGTGATTTTATTTCAAGTATACTTATTAATCAAGTTAGCAGTAATTAAAATTTCAGAGCAATGTTTAAGTAGTAATTAAATTTCAGAGCAATGTTTAAGTAGTTTTTAGTAATTAAAATTTCAGAACATACAATTTATAGTTCCCCTATAACAAAACATTAGGATGGTGTGTTTTATTTGGTTTTTATTTTTTTAAGGTCGTGATTCGTGTGAAGGTAAATTGAGGTGTGACAATGGCCGTTGCATCCCGTATGAGTGGTGTTGTGATGATTACATTGATCCAAATTGCACTGTGAAGGTTCGATTACCATGTTGCCGCAAACTTATAACAGGTAAGTATCTTTTCTATAAGAAATTTAATAATAAGGGAGTATGATAGGTTTCAAGCAGCATTATTACTTACTGCACTAAATTTGTTGTCTCATGGTAAAAGTTTTTAAGTCGCTATGTTTAGGTAAGGAGTTACGAACTTTCACTCTGCAATTAGAGAGTTGATAATCTCAAATTTTTATATTGATTTTATGAGATTCCAATCTTCATGTTCCATTGAAGAAATCTTTTAAGGTCCTTTCACTCTTACTTTCCTCAGCATGTAAACAATTTTTACCTTCTAGTTTGTGAATGAATAAGGCTTTTGTATCAGTCTTGCTCAAATGCAAGCATATGTCATAACACCACAGTGCTGTATACTACAATGCTACAGTCTCTCGACAGTGTTAGCATGCTGGTGAAAGTCCTAGCAACAGAAATTGTATTGGTGTCACCGTGGTGGAAATAACAAGGTTTAGCGCTGTGTATGCAGCTGTCTGTTGAGTGGCAGTGCCAGATGTCTAATCTGGCAATGTCAAAAAATTATCTACAGCTTTTGAGGTGACATTTGAAAGTTATTTAAAGTAACTTAATGTGTTATTGAAATTACCTGTTTAATTTAGTAATGATATTAAAACTAGTAAATTAGTGATATTCCTGACTGTGTTTGCAATTAAATATTTCAGACGTTATCTACAAAAAAATGTGTGTGAACAAGTTTAATCAAATTAAAAGGAATACTAACCATTTAAAAATGTAATCCATAGGATTACTATAAAAATATAAGGGCTGAGGAAAAGTTATCACAATTTAATAATGCAATTCCTTCTTTTGAAGATACAGATGTACAGATGTATTTGTTTTTTTCTGAAACTTGGCTACACAATGGAATCCTTGATGCAGAACTTGGTTTTTCTCATTGTGACATCTATAGGACTGACAGTGTAGAACATCTATAGGACTGACAGGAGGTGTAGTTTGTTTGAAAGAGTATGTAAGTATGTTTGAAAGATTCATTTGCTGTTATTGTAGTTGATCTGTTCTTTGTTGGGAAATGGGTTTTGTACCTCTGAAGGCAAGAAGGGACAATCATTTCTCTATAAAATTTCAAATGGCTTTCTCCTTCGTTGCAACTTTTTCCTAATAATTTCTACATAGATCTTGAATTTTATGGAGTTTTCTATTTCTGCATCACTGTCGTATGAGCCTAATATTGAAATAGAGAGACATGTGTGATAACATTAATTACAATTTTAGATTTAGCAAGATGATTTCCTTTGAAAGCTATGAAGGTTATGACAATATGTATAAACTTTGATCTGGGCTGTCCGGGTGAAGCCGCATCGAAGGCTGAGGTGCCGATATTTCACCCAACATGTCACGGTCCTCTTCAGGGCTGTACTGCCTGACAAGGACCGTGACTTGTCGGTCGAAACGTCAGCACCTCAGCCTTCAACGCGGCATCACCCGGGCAGCCCAGATCATGACTCTGGCCGTGGAAGCCTACGATATCATCTATAAACTTTGTTATGTTTATAGATATTTTCAAATTACAGTGTGTAGGCCTCATGTCTGATTTACATTACATGACTTCTCTGCAGATTTTGTTTGCTCTTCTGAATGACAGCTTGGTAATATGCGTATAGTAAGGTGATCAATAAGTCCTATGGCCAACAGAAATTTCTGGTTCTACTTCCAAGCCCTACGATCCTCACACTTTTGCAGGCGGGAGAAGTATAACATATGCACCTCTTATGTTTATTTGGTCACCAGGTTCAAACCTGATTGGCTGCTACTGTGCATCCCCCGGAGCATGAAACCTTGTTATTTCCACCATGGGTATCACGAGAACCAGTCCACACTGGGACTATCAGAAGGGGGTGCAGAATCTGTGGGAGAGGAAGGGTCGAGGTGATAGCACACATGCGACACTAGGGCCACGCATAGCAGGCAGAGAATCTTACCTGGCCTGCTGTATTTTCAGCAGGCCAGTGTACTTGTTCTATAGTATGTCCACTTTCTTCTTGCTACAGAGTTAGTCTTAGTAGGAAGATTTTCCCTGTGAATGTTTTTAATGTGACATAGCATGAACTGTTTCACGTACATTGTGTTTGACAAGGTAAAAAAAAAAATTGATGTGGTTGGACAACTACGAAAGCATTGCATTTCAGTTACAACTTAAAGAGAACACAGTTGAAGAACCTTCTAATTCAAGAACAGAGCTGCCATTCGCTGAAAATCTTGAAATCTGCAATTTGCCTCTAAAAAGTTCTGAAAAGAATTGTCTCACAGGAAACCTGTTAACAGAGACAGCCATGGGTAAAGGCTCGGTGCTGAAGTAACGCTGGTCTAGTGACCATAAGTTTTCTCACTCTGTTGACAGCTATTATTGCCTTGAGGGTCACTCTCATTGTGTGATTTCTCTCCATGCCAGAAGAGAATATTATTTCAGCTTTGTGTGTGTATACAGCAACAAGTGAAGACCATATGTATTTGTTTATATGCTGAGTTAAGTTAGAGCAAACAAAGAATAGCTTTACAATGTTCGGCTTTAACATGGCCTGTTTTATTTTGCAGCCTAGCAGTGAGGGCTCACTGTAAAGTTCTTTGAAGAATTATCCTAGCATTTTGAATTTCAATTGCTTATTGTGATTGATAATTTCATATGTATTAATTGTCAAGCTGTTAAAATATTTTCTGAGTTTTTGTTATGATATTTCTTTCACTACTACTTCACCTTGTAATGGAACCTCGATAACTCATGTACCTTGATATTTCAAATATTTTTTATCCCTCTTTATTTCCCCGTTAGTTTTCCCCTAGAAGTGAATTATAATGAAAAGCCTATTTTAAATAATATGAGATTTTTGTTGGCTGAGTGTAGTTTGAATTTCTATAATGTGTTTGGTATGCCATTGAACTTCCGTCCACTTCCAGTCCACTGAAGATTGAAATCCTGAAGAAGAGTTGACAAATGGCATATGTCTACTAAGACTTTGCAAATTGTTCGTAGCTCACTGTAAAATGTAAAGTAGATTGTTGCCACTTGCACCACGTGCTCGCTGGACAGATTGACACCAACTGTGGCATCTACCTTTCTCTAATCCCTGTCATACACAATCCTGAAAAATCTGAAAGAATTGATATGCTTGAAAATTGTAAGGCTTGGTAGATTACCTTGCATACTCCTCCAACACTGTTACTCTTTATCTTTGTACTAACATTGTGTGTATTGTTCATTACCACGACTGTTTTTGTGTAAATCAAAAAATTACATTTAAAGTTGTAAGAAATGTCTTAAATTTTGTTTTTCTAATCTTTAAATGCCTCATTTATTTCTCTAACCTTCATTTGTTGAAGTATTTGATTACGCAAACCTGTTTTCTTTTTCTCCTTCAATAGATTCCAGTTATCGAGGTTCCTCTGTGTTAAGATCTATTATTTTCATACAGAAGATAGTTAATTGTGTATTTAAAATTTATTTATTTATTTATTTTACATTATTTACTTAATCTAATGTGCATGCTTTATTTTCTTTGTGACAAAATTATTTTGCCTCTAAAACAATTTTTTTCTGGGTGATTTTACATTTTGTTATGAGTCTGTGTTCAGAGAATACATTCACTGTTAAGTTTATTCGTAAATCATTAGAGTAAATGCTGATATTTTGAATACAGAAATTCTCTATGTTGTACATAGAGATGTTCAGAACACAGAGGGTCATTAAATGTGTATGTGCCTCCTGTTCCCACTGAAGGTTGTGTGCTGTGTGCTGCAGGGGACATGGATGCGGATGGGTATCCGCCCTCAGAACAGCAGCGTTTTAATGACATGGGCTTCCTGCAAACCACAATATATACAGTTATAGGTATGTCATTATTTTCAAAACAAATATTGAAACAGCCATCTTAATTCCTAACTTGCCTGATGTAATATTCTATTTCTTCAGAATAATGTCTTGATTTTTCAGGCTGCTATGCCTTGTATTTAATTAACTACTACTGGTGTGAGTGTACTAATGGGCTTCTCATTAAACAGTCACAATCTCTTGGAACCTTCTTAACTAATCTATGCATGGGTACTCTTATGTGATATAACAATGAAGCCTTCAGGCAAGAAAACTGCACGACTGATTTTATTAAACAAGGAACTTATCATGCATATTATAGTATGTGTAGTGTTTAACCTTGAAATATTTTATCAAGAGATTGAAATAATTTGGGTCCGAGTAAATGGCGGCCAGTGGGTTGCATATTGGTAGAGGAGGCGTGTACATGACAACAGTCCCATACATTTTGTCAATTAAAAACCAGTTTGCAAGCATCAGGAGTTAAACCCTTATCCTAATTGATAACAGAAGATACAATTGATCCCGAGAAGTAGATTTTTAAAGAGTTATTGCAATAAACCGTTATTTACGAAATCAGTGAAAGGGTTTATTTTCTTAACTTAGGTAATAGGCGTGGTCTCTGCTCAGTAAAACTTATCAGATTTTAAAATGTTTATCTGGCTCCTTTTCTGCTAAATTTACTTTTACCATTGGACCTGCTCATATTGTGTTTGTGTTAGTTTTTCATTTTACTTCATTTTTTAAGAACGTTTTAGCTTGGTACTGTCACAATTTATAATGTTTTTAAAAAAATTTGATGTGGGCGCCAACGACAGATGTTGGAAGTGTCCTTATTACTAGAATGCCCATTGCATCATGCAGCGTCATTGCATCTCTTGGCGCTCTGAAAATCCTGGCAACTTCTTTATTTTTATTGATAGGAATTTGTGGTTTTGTGTTTTTATAATTTTTATTTCTGTGAGTATGTTAAAAATTGAAATGCCTAAAGCTTATTTTGTGCAAACAAATCAAATTTACCTTGAACGCCCAGGAGGTGTCATTCTACTCTTTAGTTTCTGACCCCATCCTCTAGCTTCTGTACGTACATTTCAACCCACAAATTTTCAAATGTCTCTTAATATTTCAGATATCTTCTAAAGAAATTAACATGCATTCCATTCATCCACTTTGTATTGTATTTTGGCCTTCCTGTAAAATACACATAACTAGTTGACTGTGCATTGCTGATGCTGTAAACTATTGTAAAAGTTTTTTCATGTAATGAAAATTTCAAACATAGCTTCAAGTGTCTGAAATTGGACATACCAATGAATCATAGCAACTGATATTGTTATATTACCATTCAAAATTTCCCAATACACAATGACCTTTTATGTTACCTCCATACGGGGTATGAACTGGTAATATTGCAATTTCAAAATTGTAATTGCTATAAAAAATACTTGCTAGTATGGATGATGCAAATAGTTCGAATTTAATACAGCTACATTTTGTACCCTTTTTTGCTAACATGCCCAAAAATGCATATAAAATGCATATCTGCAAGCTGTTTTTCAACCTTATTCTCTAATCCTAATATAAGATCATTTTCAATTAGTTCCGAAAATTCTCTGACAAAACCTTCTACATTTACATTTGATTCTTCCCCTGTATTTGCACCCTTAAGAATTTAAATGTACATAGTCGAATAACACGTGTGTTTCCATTCTCTAATATTACTCAGAGTTCTGGTTTTCTCTGTATCCACTTTGTGCTCTTCAAATTTAATATGTTCCGAGGTAATACTGTATGTAGGTGTTCGCAAATTTATTATTAAAAATACAGTAATAAGGATGAAACACTTCACTTCTTCTTCTTCTTATGTTCAAAGCAGCATCGCTATTTACAGTGCTGTTAATGTGTCACATGATCCAGAACCGTGTTGCAATCATAGAAGAAAATTAAGCCATTGTGGACTGAAAATTACTGGAGTTAAATTAACATCACCTTTATACATCTGTTGGCACAGAGGCCGCCAAAATTAATTCAAATTTGGCACCGTACTTGAAATTCTATCATTTATAACAATTCCTTGCTTCTCATTAACAGCAAAGGCTATGCATTTTAAATGTCCCGCGCTGGACTTCTAATATTTTTTCTTTAAAAACTGCTGGCTGGCTTCCAGAGAGAAAGGCAAAGATGTCTTTCATATGAAACTCTTTGGAAGGACAAACTGCTTTGATACACGCTTGTGAGATCGTGCCAGATATTGTTGGCACATTTCCAGGAATCAAATGCATTTCTTAATATGACGCTACCAGAGTCAATTGTTGGAGAATTTTTCAGACGAGCATTTTCATAAAAGATCGCCTCATCAGTTAAAAGATGTAGTAATTCACATCCTGGCTGCATTGCAAAAATTTGATTTTTGACTGTTGGTAGCGAGAGTTACCTTACAGCTGTATATTCCATGCAAAGAGGTATTTGTCGCAGAAACCTTGCAGAAATTGTTTTACGCTTAAATTACGACATAAAACAATCTGTTTGCCTAAGACAAGGTAACCTTGACATCTTCATCTATATTCAATAATTTTTGTACTGAGATAAATTAAAAGTTCTTAAATAATTGTCTGACAGAATTTTCCATGGTTCCAAGCGTGAAAACTGTGGCCAAGTTCTTGTAGACAACCCGATTCAGCTTCTGTGGCTCTCCCAAAACTCGGATGAAGCTATTTTGCAGCGTCAACATCTATTTAGGTGACATTGGTTTAATTCTCCATCTACCCATTAAGATTACAGCTCTAAAACACTCAAAAACAGGTTTTTGGAAATTTCTTAGAATCTTCTGGCTGGATCCGAAAACAAATTACACAGACCTGCACCTAAAAATTTATAGCTGATTTATACAGATTTAGATATCCTGAATTCAGAAAAAATCATGAAAAATTCTATTGCCTACCATTTTTGGACAAATTAGTATTTTAATTGTAAAGTCCGCAAATTAAATAATTTTTCTATCGTGCCATTGGTACTCCTGCTCTTGGTTATTCTGACTTTGGAGAATTCTTACATAAAGCAGATTATACTGTTATTGTAGAACCTCAGTTTCTTTGTTGTTCACCTCTGTACTCAACTCATTTAGAACTCATTGGACAGTTGATATTCCAATATAGATTTCTTTGCTTGAAATACAGTTGCCCTGCAAACACAGAGTTATTTTCTGTCGGTGTAGTAGAAAATTAGTACACAAGATGGCTGTCATAATTCACTTGACAACTTTTGTTATATTTGTGGAGAATATGTTGTATAGATACAACAAAGAAACATTACTGAATGCACAAAAAAAGTTAATTATGCTTACTTCGGGTCAAGACTAAGCGATCAAGACAAACAGTGGACATCACATAAGGTATGCTGTATCTGTTCAGAAGAACTCTCACAACGGTCTCAAGTTAAGAAGAAAGCTTTCCGTTTTAGGGATCTGATATTACAGATGGAGTCCACAAATCACAGCACTGACTATTACTTCTGTTCATGTAATGTAGATGGGTACAATCTAAAATATAAGAAAATTTATCATAACAGTCAGTCAGCAAAATGTCCCTCATCGACCAGATATTCCTGTCTCATCTCTTCCAGATAAACTAGAAAACCTACCTGATGACACCGACGATGAATTCGAAAATTGTGATGAAGAATTTGTAGTTGCAGACAGTGCAGAGCTCAAACTTTTTTCAAAACTTGATTAGAGTCTTATGTCTTTCTAGAGATTCAGCAAAACATTGGGTTCTTGGTTAAAAGAAAATAACTGATTAGCTCCTGGTACCTCTTTATCACAGTTTAGACATAAAGATAGAAATTTCAAACCTTAGTTTTCACAAGAAAATTATCTGCTTTACTACAGTAATATCAATGAACTGTTTGATGAGTTTAAAGTGCAATATTGATAATTGATTCATCAAAAGGAAGTCTCAAAGCAGTACTTCTCAATGGCAACAAGTACGCTCCAGTACCTGTAGGACATCTTGTGCATATGAAAGAAAGCTATAAGAAGTTAGCCTTAATCCTCTCCAAACTGAAATAAAATGATCACGTTTGGATGATAGGTGGCAATCTGAAAGTAATAACCTTCTGCTTCTTGAATTGCAGGGAGGGTACACCAATTTCCCCTGCTTCTTGTGTTTATGGAATAGCAGGGATAGGGTTCAGCACTGGATCAAAAAAGAGTAGCTGCCTAGGATAAATTTAGAACTTGGAAGCGCGAACATTTTGTGAGAAATTTATGGTTGATCGAATAAAAATCCTCCTTCCACCTCTTCCTATAAAAGCTCAGATTAATGAAACAATTTGTGAAGGTCTTGTCGGAAGGAGGAGTGTGTTTTCAATACTTGTGCAGTAAATATGGGACTCTCAGAAGTTGAAGTAAAAGAAGGCGTTTTCATGGGTCCCGATATACGGAAACTCTTTAAAGATGAAGTATTTGAAACAAAAATTGAAATAGTTCAGAAAGGCTTGGACAGCATTCAAAAATGTGCAGAAATTACTTGTAAACTATAAGTGCACTAATTTGAACAAGCACACCATGAACGCAGAAACCAGCGTAGATGGGACGTGGATATAATTGCGGACCACTGTTGTATGTTACACTGGGAAGTACCTCAAGGGTCATACAAAAGAAGTGCGAAATGGAGCTTTGGTGAGAAATGAAAATGGTACCACAAATTATAAAGTTAGTGAATTCTCTGAGTGATTTTCTGCATGTAATCCATTTAATTCTTTTGCAAATATATGTTTCAATAAAAACTGAATTTATTTATTCTTTTCCGATATCCTCAAATGCATTTTGTAGAAAAGCCTTGCGTGATAGAAAAGAATGCAGCTTATATTTAAAATCAGCATACTGAATTCTGTTAAGTACATATGAAGCTTCTCAAACAATTTTTCATAACCTATTTTTGCTGGCCTTTGTGGTCAGTTCCTCACCAGGAAACCGAGACACGTCGAATGACACCTCTTACGTTTCAATTGGCCCGTCGAGGTGGGTTGGTCCACGTCCTGACGGGGGGATGCAGAGAGGGCTCTCAAGTATTCTTTTCTTTCACCAGACATTTTTTCTTCTCCCCATATATCATTCTCGTTCCTTTATTACATCCTTTCTCTTTTCTTCTCCCTCTTCTATTTCACTGGCCCCCTCTGTATGCTGAACGCCCACCCATGTGTTTGCCGTGCATGGCGACCCGTGTCGGAGGGAATGTGTGTCCTGGCGGTTGAGGAGTCTGTTTGTTTCCCCACTACTTACCTTGTGCTACGTTCTGCTTTGCACTTAGGGATACGTTGTCTACGTATTTTGGGGAACATTCCTTGTAGGCTTCAACACGCTTGCTTTGGCCTCGGACTCTTCTAGACGGGCGGTCGGGAGCTAACCCACTCCCGATCAATCGGCTTGGACTAGGTCTTGTACTGAACTCCAGGGTGAGCGGGGGGATACACGGTGGTGCAGCGCTGTGCTATTCCCCCACTATATCTCCGTGGCAACCCTGGCACTCCGATGGAGTGTCCCCTTGTTGGGCTCCGTGGTGGGTGGGGACCACGGGAATGAACTCAATATCCATCTTCATGGATACTAAACCTTCTCCCCCGCCCTCTTCCACAAGGAAGAGGCGATGTCCAGAGAGAACTATTGATTTAGTTTCTTTTTAAAAGAGGAAGACCGACCGAAGAAGCCTAGATTCCTCCTCATGGCATGCGCCGAGGAAGGAAAAACATTCAAATCTGTCAGTGCTGTTCGTTTGGCGCGCGCCGTAGAGGAAACCTTTGGAGAGCTGCAAGCTGTAGTGCGACAAAGGAATGGTATTTGAAGCACGTACAGATGACCAGGTTGTGAAAATTATGAACACTAAGCAGATTGCCGGCCTCCAGGTGGATGTGACCACACACCCTACACTAAACCTCTGTAAGGGAGTGGTCAACCACGAAGACTTCAACGGAGAGTGAGGAAGAACTAGTTTCGTTTTTTAAAGACCAAGGCGTGACTGATGTGTATAGAATCAAGAGGAGGGAGCATGAGCGAGAAATCCCCACTTCCACTCTTATCTTGACCTTTAATCTTCCTACTCTCCCTGAGAAGATCTCGTGCGGTTTTTATAACCTCCACGTCCGACAGTACGTCCCTAACCCTTTGAGGTGCTTCAAGTGCCAGAGGTTTGGCCCACACACAGCAGCGGTGCATGGCAGACACCCCCGTGTGTGGTAAGTGTGGGAGATCTACACACGAACCTGAACCCTGCGCCATTGCACCGCATTGTGTTAACTGCGAAGGTGACCATCCGGCCAATTACAAACAATGTCCAACCTTTTTGAGAGAGAGGGCAATCCAGAAGATCCGAGCTGCTGAGAAGGTATCATTTCCCGAGGCCAAACGTCAGTATCTATCAAGGAACCCCGTTGATCTGTCTCGCTCCTTCTCCGCCGCTGTGAAGGTTAGGACTGCGGGGGTAGCAGCGGGTTGTCAAACAGAACGAGCTATCCCCCAAGTTGTGAGTTTCGCTTGTCAGGTGTCTCCATTGGACCTCCCGGTGGATACCTCACCCCTGCAGGGTGGGAGAGTGATTACCCCGACAAAATACAAGAAAATTGAAAAAAGAGCTCAGCCTTTGCAGAAGACCAAACATCTTTCTAATGTTTCAATGGAAGTTGATAGACGAACACCTACTTCAGACCCAGTCAATAGAAAACAAAAGGCAACAACACCTAACGAAACTCGCACTGAGCGAGCACCCAGCCCCTCTGGCAATGTCAAGGAGGTTTCGTCCTCGGATGAAACTCCCGTTGTGGCGGAATCCCGATCGTCCGGCTCCCAACGCCGGAGGAAAAAAGAAACCTAATTATTCTCCATGGCTCTTATGTCATGGAACGTAAATGGTTACTCCTCGCGGCGGGACGATCTCAAGCTGTTGTTGTCCCGTCACAATAGTCTAGTAATCGGTCTCCAAGAGACTCATCTTACTCCAAGCCGTCCCTTGTCTCTTCGTGGTTTTTCCCCTTTCAGGTTCGATGTGGATGATGGCCTCCGCGCTCATGGCGGAGTCGCTTCATTGGTTCATGATTCGTTGCTGTCTTCAGAGGTACCTCTTCAAACCGACTTCCAAACAGTGTGTGTGCAGGTGCACCTTCCATCGCTCACACTCACTGTTTGCAATATCTACATCCCTCCAGGACTGAGTGTATCTGCTCACGAACTTTTGGGTTTGATCAACCAACTGCCCTCTCCGTTTGTGATAGTCGGGGATGTAAATGCCCACAGTCCTCTCTGTGGCTCTTCCCGCACTTGTCCGAGAGGTAGTGTATTAGAATCGGTTATAGACTCAGCGAACCTGGTTATTCTGAATTCCGGTGAACCAACTCACTTCGCCGTCGCCACAAACTCAAGCACGTGTATCGATCTAGCACTCCGCAGCCCTTCTCTTGCAGCCGTTCTGCAATGGTCCATCCTAGATGACCTGAACGGAAGCGACCATTACCCGATTATCGTCCACATTGATGGGCTAGCCCGTGGGTTGGCGCGCCCCCCTCAATGGTGTGTCGGACGTGCTGACTGGCTGACATTCCAAGCTAACGTCAGTGTATCGGAGGAGGAGTTTGTCAGTGTGGAAGAAATGGCAGCACATTTTAACAAAGCTGTATTACGAGCTGCGGACATTACAATCCCCAAGTCAACTGGTAAATCGCGACACCCTTTCGTCCCGTGGTGGAACTCGGATTGCTCAAGGGCTGTTAGTGCTCGTAAGAAAGCTTTGGCGAGATTAAAACACTATCCAACCGCGGATAACTTAATCGAGTACAAAAGGTGCAGAGCAAAGGCGAGGAGAACCATTTTAAAAAGTAAAAATGCATCATGGAGGTCATACGTCTCCTCTTTGAATTGCCGGACGCCACCACGTCTGGTATAGAGGAAGGTGCGTCAAATCAAAGGATATCCTTCCTCAAACTCTGTGCCAGGTCTTCTAAAAAATGGTCAGGTTATCACAGCTCGAGACGCCATTGCAGAGGTACTTGCCACGCATTGTGAAAACATGTCGAGTTCGGCAAACTATGCTCCAAACTTCATTCTTCTCAAAGAAAGAATGGAAAACCGCGCTTTGGATTTTCTTAGCAGAGCACATGAGGATTATAATACCCATTTCTCCATGTTTGAAATGAGTTCTGCTCTAATGCTTGCGAAAAGAACCACACCAGGTCCAGGCCAAATTCACAACTTAATGCTGCAACATCTTCCCGAAATGGCCATGCAATTTCTTCTCCGACTCTTTAACCGTTTTTAGGAAGAGCACACCATCCCTGCCTTTTGGCGAGAAGCCATCATCGTCCCAGTTCCCAAAGAAGGCAAAGATCGATCACTGCCATCAAGTTATC
The DNA here is from genome assembly GCA_011170035.1 of Teleogryllus occipitalis. Taxonomy (NCBI): domain Eukaryota; kingdom Metazoa; phylum Arthropoda; class Insecta; order Orthoptera; family Gryllidae; genus Teleogryllus; species Teleogryllus occipitalis. The sequence continues at coordinate 329,336 of BLKR01000569.1, forward strand.
GACCTATCTCTCTCACAAGCTGCGTATGCAAAGTTCTGGAACGCATGGTGAATCAGCGTCTGGTCTGGACCTTGGAGTACAAAAATCTGTTGACGCCAATCCAAAGCGAGTTTAGAAGAAACCGGTCAACCTTGGACCACCTCGCTTCGTTGGCAACAGCTGTTTGTACATCGTTCGTCTTGAGGCAACATCTTGTGGCCATATTATTCGACATAGAAAAGGCCTACGACACCACCTGGAGGCATGGCATTCTGCAAACCCTGCACTCTTGGGGATTTAGGGGGAAGCTTCCTCTATTCCTTCAAAGCTTCCTTTCAAACAGATCCTTCCGTGTTTGTGTGGGTGATAGGCTTTCTTGTAGTCACCCTCTTGAAAATGGTATCCCCCAAGGATCAGTCCTGAGTGTCACTCTGTTTGCCATCGCCATCAATGGTATAGCGTCGACCGTGCGAGAACCTGTAAATGCGTCGTTGTTTGTGGACGACTTTGCCATCTTCTGTTCATCCAGCAGCATCAGTGTGATACAGAGGCAACTCCAAATGGTGCTCAACAAGCTCCACGAATGGAGCACGTCAACGGGCTTTAAGTTCTCTGCTACTAAATGTACCTGTTTGCATTTTTGTAGGATATTCCATCTGCATAGCAACCCAGTTCTTTACTTGGGAGGAAATCAGCTTCCATTCGCTGAATCTGCTAAGTTCCTGGGGCTTACATTTGACAAGTCCCTAACGTGGCGTGCTCATATCCATGGATTACAAACCAGATGTGTCTCTCCCCTTAATCTTCTTCGAATGCTGAATGGCACATCATGGGGTGCCGACCGCACTACCCTATTGCGGTTATATAGATCACTCATCCGCTCAGTTTTGGATTACGGTAGTGAAGTGTATGGCTCGGCAGCTCCCTCCACTCTGCGACCCATCAATAGTATACACCACGCTGGTATCCGTCTGTCAACTGGTGCGTATCGCACCAGCCGAAGTGAGTGCCTTCTAGCCGAGGCTGGTGAGCCCTCCTTAAAAAGAAGGCGGGATATCTTATTAGCATCTTACGGTGCTAAAGTATCAGGACTTCCTAATTATCCTTGTCGCCAAATAATTACCCATCCTAAGTATGAAACATCCTATATTCTTCGAACATCGCTGCCTCACCCTCCAGGTATTCGATTGCGAAATCTTTTGCGTGACCTTAATGTTGATCTTCCCACCCCTGTGAAACCCCCAAGTCACTCCCATTCCCCCTTGGAAACTCCTCCATCCGAATATTGATCTCAGACTATCCAAGCTTCCCAAACAAACGACTAGCCCTCTTGTTTACCAGATGCATTTTCAGGACATGAGGATAGCCTATCCAGATCATGTATTCTTATACACAGATGGTTCATCGTGCAATGGCACAGTGGCATGTAGTTTTTACTGTATCAGAGCCACCAAATCATATCGGCTACATTCTCAGTGCAGTATCTTCACTGCTGAAATGTATGCAATTCTTGAAGCCCTAAAATACATCGAGTCAGCGAGTTTGCGCCGAGTAGTTCTTTGTTCTGATTCTCTCAGCTCACTACAAGCTATCTCCCGTTCATCAGACTACCTGACGCAATCAGTTCAAAACCTCATCCATCGCCTTTTGTCTCACCACTATGACCTGGTACTAAGTTGGGTCCCAGGCCATGTGGGAATCGTGGGAAACGAGATGGCTGATCGGGCGGCGAAATCGGCGACGGAGAATACTCGTGTTGACATTCCTTTTGTACCATCGTCTGATGTTAAAGCTTCTTTAAAATGATCCATCTTTAGAGCGTGGCAAACAGAGTGGCATAATACCACCTTTAAACTAAGTACAATAAAGGATTCTGTCAATTCTTGGCGTTCCTCGTCCAGACCTTCTAGGCGCGAGGAAGTTATTTTAACCCGTCTTCGTATCGGACACTGCCACTTTTCTCACAGTTTCCTTCTTCGAGGTGAGTCTCCTCCTACCTGTGATAGATGCAGGGCGGATCTTTCCGTGGAACACGTCCTCCTGCAATGTTTGAAATTTGTTGGCAGCCGACGAAGACATGGTCTGGGCAACTCTCTACGAGAGGTGCTCGGAGATGACGATTCCACGCTCTCAAAGCTTTTTTGTTTTTTGAGAGAAAGCGGAATATATAATTTTATCTAACAAATAAGGGCAATAAATATTTTCTCTGCCCCAGATTTGTTTTTAAAATGTGTCTTGTTTACCTGATTTTTTTTTTATGCATAATGGATGCGTTTCCTTTGAGGGTATATATGAGCTTTTAAATTAGCTGGAAAGTTGCACCAGCAACCCTTTTAATAAACTTGAATTGATTTTTTTAGAAATACTTTGACATGGGCGCCAATGACCTTGGTAGTTGAAGCGCCCTTTAATTCCAATCAATCAATCAATCAATCGTTTCAATTGGTGCAAGGGAAGTGGTTAACCGTGAGTGATGAATCCGTACACACGTGCACATGCACACACGCAGACTAGCATTTATTCAAATATTGTATAGAAATGAAGAAATATGAATTGTTTCATAAGTGCACAGTCATATATCACCAAGTTTCTGAAAAAAAATTGTTATTACATGAAGGAATAGCTGTTGAATAAAAACCTATTTCTTCCAATCATTCAGATAAAATGGTCAAGTTTGGGAGAGAACTTTCGTGAATAGTTGGGCATTTAGTACTCCAAATTGTGATGATGTCAGAATATATTGTTTTTCAGGATCACTGTCTCGTATCACAATTTTAAAATTGATGATGTTTGAAAAGTCATAAACCATGTTTTTTCACTGCTTCCATCAGAGAAAATTACTTTGCTCTAGCATGAGGACATTACATGACTAAACTGTAGTCATTTTGGGTCAGAAAAGTAATGCAGGTAAGTACTTTTCCTTCCTAAGTCAATGCACACAATTTATAGCATGAATGTAGGTCAAAGATGGTTTTCATTTGGGTATTGTGGTGGATGATCAATAAAATCAGTGTGGCAATGTTTTTCACACAATGAAAATTTTGGGGAAGTATAATGGAAGGCAAAGAGAGGATATGCAATGAAACTGTAAGCATAAAATATCAGGATATGAAATACATGTTAAAAAGCTGGGAAGTTTTATACTATGTGTGTTTCAAACTATGGTCTGTAAAAGTCTTTACTATTATGGATGTTACATCTTAATATGTTTATACTTTATACGGAATAGATTCAGTGATATTAAAAGAAAATACAATGAAAACCCAAGCAAAAACTGAGAAGTGCAATTTGAAACTCAGGTTAATTGTTTTCAAAATTCTGACATAAAACACGCAAAGTTCTGATCGATAGGAAATGACAGTGTGTAATTAAAATGTCAGATAAAGAGCAACAATTGCGAGACAGTTGGACACGCAGTCCAAAGAGAAAGTATTTTTGTTTCGCATGAAACTTATTGTTTAAAAGTATATATTTATAACAATTTTATATTGTTCTTATTACATAATTATTTATAATTAAAAGTTTTCTTTTCAACATTTTCTTTATTCAGTCCATGATCTCCTTTTAGTTTCTGTACTGAAATGCAATATATTTTCTCCTGTTTCAAGCAGTAACATAATAAATTAAACATCAATTCTGAAATAACTTTGAAATGTTTTCTTCGCAGTGGAAACACTCCAATCACTTGAAAATTTATTAAAAGAGCTCGTAGAATCTTAAATAATTAATGCAATTTTATGTGAGTTTTATATTTCTAAGTTTCAAAATAATTTATTTGCAACAGGAAAGGATCTAAATATTTGCTGACCGAGTGGTCAGCACATACTTTCTTGCATTGTATGTAAACATAATGAAATATACTACTACTTGAGCCTGCAGAAGTGTTTCCAACCCACAAAGGTTTTTGCTTAAGCTGAGATTCAATCTCGAGAACTTTAATTTCACAAATACTTACTTAATCATTGCACCAAATGGCTGAGTCAGCAGAAGTGTTCCTGATACCTCCAAAAGGAAGGTGAATATTTGCAATTTCAGATTTTAATGAAAGTCAGATCTATACCACTTTAATAAGCAACCATTGCTCTATTTAGGTAAAAACAATTAAGAGAAAGGTGTTGACATAATTTTTAAAAGTTGGCAGTTAAGCAAAAACTCCTATTTCCAAAATGTTACATGTTATTTTAAGATTTAATTTTGAAGAACAGATTTCCTTAAGAAAAAAATTCTTGATTTTCAGTATTGTAGTTGTAGGAAGACACTGGAAATATTTTTAACTCTTGCAATTTTTTAAGATGCAAATTTCAATGAAAGAGTTGTGCCATCTTTATGAGTATGCTTTATTGTGGTTGACAAAAAGATTTAGAGAAACAGTTTCAAGCCATTTATGAGAAAGTTTTGAAAATGTCATTTAGTACCTGTATTAATATAAAGTACCCCCCAAAAATATGTTTCAATTCAAGGGGCTGCAAAATCGATGGGGGAAAATCAGTTTTAGTTAAAATCCTGTCTATGGTTTAGCTGCTAACTTTATTAACAGAAGAGCGGTTGGAGTTGGAAGAATGTTTTGCTAAAAATTTTTGATATCCAGGCCGCACAAAATTTGAATTTTGGCTACACAACATATTTTTATTTTTTATAAATTTGCCTTACATTGTTTCATTTCAATTATTTAATTTAGCTTTGTGGTCTTTTTCTCTTTTTTCTTCAACTTTTGTTTTTAGTACAAGTTAGTTATTTGAACCAGTAACCAATTTAACCCGAAAGTGATTTTCTTACATTAATTTTTAATTAATTTTGATTTTACTAAATTCAGTTTATTACTAATTGAAAAATAATTAGTAATACCAACATCTCTGCCTATTCTTAATATTGCATCATTAAAAATTCTGCTTTCTCCCACCGAAAGGGGAGAGTAAATTTGTTTGCAGTTTGTTGCAAGAATCAAGAGAGAAGATCCACACTGTTTTGAATCATGTGTGGCAAGATTATTGCAGGTAAGATAATGTCTTAGATTTTCAATTCTGATCCATTAAAATTGTTTATAAATGTAATTCCCATTATTATTGACTTCAGTATTGTTATGTTAAATATCATTAATCATTAATAACTGTATGTATTCAGGTTATAATGATGACTGTTGGAAGCATTAACACACACAAAGGAGAAGATTTGACCACACTCAAAAGCCCCACAAAAGAAGGTATTCACTAACTGATGTTGACAATTTTACAAAGGATGCAATTGTGAATAAAATAGATTGCAGTTTGATGCAGGTGAAAGATTTAAATTTCTAATTAATTTGTTATTGAATTGTATTATTTTTTACAATAATCAATATGTTTTATATTATGTGTTATTTAACATGTACTTTGAATTATATTATACGTAGATCTTGGTATTTCTATATGAAGCCATGTATGTAACATGAAACAGTAAAACTCCTTTACATATTTCACATTTATTGGTTGTTGTTTATAAGTCCCAACTAACTCCTTTACTTCCTCTGTTAAATTATTTCAGATATGCGTTTTACATTTTTCATGCTTATACGTCCAACAGATTCCTTAGGCTGCCCTTACCAGTCATTAACGCTGGAATATGGTCAACACTTTTATTGAAAAGTCCTGACCATATTCCAACATTAATAACTGGTAAGGGGAGCCCAATACAATCTGGTTCAGTATTCAGGTTGTTTAGTTTTGTTGGTAAGCAAGGCCTGTCAACCTTTCATTAAAACCAATAGGAACTGTGGAGACTGAACACAACCCCAGGGTATAAGGATAATGATGCTAGTGTCTCTGGCTTTTCAAAATGTTTGCGTGACGCCCATTACTGGTTTGTGTAAAGTGTGGCCTATTTGTATGAAATATATGGGAATCAAGTAAGGTGGGCAATTACAGGTCAGGTGCCATGTTTTTGAGGGGAAAGTTTACACTTTAGGTGTGGAGAAAAGCAAATAGTCGAATATCAGAACCTTTTCAAAAGTGAGAAGTGCAAAACTATAACATTCTCAAGATCACATAGACAAATTGATTTTAACTATTAAATTGTACACTGTGAATTAGAGAGAGTTGATAAAATTAAGGATCTGGATATGATATTTGATTCTAAATTACATTTTAATCTGCATATCGAATATCTTATATCTAATGTGAAATTATTCTTTCCACACTCCACATTGGGCTAGCTATTTGTGAATTACTTTTGGTCTCTCGTATTATTTTTACTATTGTGAGTACTATTTCAACAAATATCTAATACTACGATCTAATCCTCACGAATCTAATACTCACTGCTGTTATTAATATTGTTATTTCTACCGTTGTCATGCAACATATTACTCCTTACCTGTTGCATGTGGATGTGTAATTCTATTCAGAATCATTCTACACAGATTCCTAGAAGTTCTATTGTTTGAAACGAATTATTAAATTGATAACAACTAATATAAATAATCAGCCTTTTTCAACAATAAAAATTTAATGTCTATTTTTACATATATTACAAATTCTATTGATCCCATTAGAATTACTTTTTCAATATAGAACATTAATACACTGTATGGGTTTAATATATAGTTCATAAGTTTACTTAAATATCTTGTTAGATGGCTTCTCGGCTGACCAGCAGAATGTTGTCCATGGAATCCTTGGTATCTAATTCTCGCGTTCTTGCCTTTCGTCAAAATACATTAAAAATCTTCCAGAATGTCCTCAACGATTTGGTCTTAATTGGATTTAATATCCCATAAAATCAGTACGTGGGTACGACATTCCCTACCTGTGTTTCATGTGAAACACCTACTCGTGGCTGAATTTATTGACCTACTTATTGAAAAATCCTTCCATCTACGGATCTACTGTAATATACATCCCCTCAAAACACAGCGTTCATTTTCATTTGAAACTCCAACTACTACATTAATAAAATTTACAATTACAATTTAAACAGTACCAAGCTCTCAAACTAATCATAAATTCCCACCTCACTATCATTTCAATAATACCCCAGCCTATACTGAAAATCCGTTTGCACCTCACCAACTGCTTACGTGTGCTCACTTCAAAATCTTTTCCGAGACTGATTCCTTGCATCCTTCTACAAGATCATGACTCTCAATGCCCTCTATACACCTTTTGCATATAATGTTTGGGGCTGTGTCCATCTGCACAGCACTATGACACCAAGCATGGATAATTACACTCCATTGATTGGTTGACCTAACAACACTTATTCTTTGATGAGTTTGCTTATAATGTCATTATTCCTAATGCTGGATGCTGATTTTATCATTCAAACTAAACCCAGGATTCTTGGCTTATCACACTAACACCAAGAGAATGTTGGTTTTCTTAATTTTTACTTCAGATTTTAATTTGCTTCACTCATATAAAGTGTAACTTTATTGTGACCAATAATTTTATGTTTTACTTTGTCTGGACACCCTATTATCAAATTTGTATATAAAAACTAGAATCATTTCAACCCAAATTTATAAATTTTGTTGCTTGGAAATTGAATGTACCATCTCCTTACATAACTCATGATTACGTTCAAAATGCTATCTTAACTAATTCAATTTCCTTAAAATTCTACAGAATGTACAGTGATTATATTTTCTTGTTTAATCTTTGTAATAGCAGAATTGATTTCAATTGACAGAATTCAGTTTTTGTCTGCACTATGTTGTAAAATACTTTGATTAACTTACGATGTAAAGACCAAAAAACATTTGAATTACCAATTTTGAGATTATTTCTAAATGCACCAATTTTTTGTATGTGTAATGTAGCAATTGTGCTAAAAATTGATGTATCATCTGCTTCAATATTCAAAACAAAAGCAATATACAAATTACTTAATGACTTTTAATAATTTGTAATAAAGGTTTTATATTTTTAATTGTATAAGGGATGACACTACTGCCTTAGTGATCTCGGCCCCCGGGCCAACACTTCAAGAGTTTGAATTTAACTGTTGTAGTAAATATCTTGTATTGTACTTGGCTACCTAGTGGGAATAATTTGGGATGCATTTAAAATGGAATTGTGACTAGAATATTACCTTTGTTATTTGAATTATGTAACAAATCAGAGTGAGGTTTTATTGGAAAATAACTGTACAGCAGAGAGTAATTTATTGCAATGTACGCGTAAGCTTCCGCGGCTCGAGTCAATGACTTCTTGGCTGTCCAGGTGGTGCCGTGTAGTGGGCTGTGAGGCTGACGTTTCGCCTGACATGTTGCAGACTTCCTCTGGGCATTGACTGAGTCAATGCCCTGAGGAAGCCTGTGCTCACAGCCAAGAAGTGAGCATACAATGAATCACATGCAAATTTGCTACTAATGTTATAGCAAATAAACTTCGGTAAACACAGCTGGGAAGTTTGTGGTGATTTTAAAGTTCTTACAATGCTGCTGGATCAACAATCTGGTATTACCAAATATCCGTGCTTTCCTTGCTTGTGGGATAGCTGGACACGAGTTGATCAATGGAATGACTGGCCTCCCCGAGAACGTTTGTAAGTTGGTTGTCAGAATGTTGTGCACCAAAGCCTTGTGAATCCTTCAGAAATTTTGCTACCACCTCTCCACATTAAGCTTCACTTAATGAAACAATTTGTAAAGGCTTTATATAAGGAAGGAGATGGCTTCAAGTACATATGTGAGAAATTCCCAATACTATCTGAAGCAAAATTAAAAGAAGATATATTTAATGGTCTCGATATAAGAGAACTGATATGAGATGCAGCATTTAGAACACTATGGATGAATGCAGCAAGGATATCATTCTGTGAAGTTGTTTCCAAATTTCTTAGTAACAACAAGGATCCCAATTACTGAAACATTGTGGCTAACATGCTTGAAGCATACCAGGAACTTGGTTGCAACATGAGTATGAAAATTCATTTCCTGTTTCTTCACATAGATTATTTGCTTGAAAACCTAGAATTTTTGAGCGAAGAACAAGGCGAACGATTTCACAAGGATGTGCTGGAGTTTGAAAGGAGGTACCAGGGGCACTGAAGCATCAATATGCTTGCTGGCTATTGTTGGATGTTAAAGCGTGAAATACCTGAAGACACGCCTAAAACAAACAGGAACAGAAGTATTTTCTGAAGTAAGAAGCAACAAGTGTAAAATTTGTGTGAAATAGTAAAGGACCAGGAGTAGTAAGTAAGAAGTAATGGGTGTGAAATTTGTGTTTCCAATAGTGAAGAAAACAAGACAAAATAAAAGGCACTCTAGTGGCATGTATTAACAACCATACTCATTAATTTCAGCAAGTTGTGTCTATTTAATATTGTTTTTCTTTTAAATAAAAAAGTATTATGAAAGCATTTGTAAATAAATTCGCGTAATTATACAATTCTTGTAAAGTGATTTCGCAAGAAAACATGTGATAGAAGCAAACAGATTGAAAATTTGCATTGATTGCAAAACTGATTCAGCACATCAACATTATATAAATTCACGTTTTTTTACTTTAGGCTACAAACAAAAAGTTTAAATTCACAGGCTAGTGTAATTAATATAATATATAATATCATTATAACTATCATGATCTCGAGACTTTGAATTAAAACATTTTCTTCATCAAAGATAATATCTTTATGAGTATTAAATCCACAGAGGATGCAAAAAAGCTTCAGTGTGATTAAGGTAACTTCCGTTATTAGTGTACCAGAAATAAAATGTTCTTAAATGGCTGGCACGTTGATGATTATTGGTAAAGTTATCGCATAGCGCAACAATTTACAACCATTTAACTTCCGGCTGTAATTTGCTGGACATAGCTGCCTAATCGCCCCAACAACTGATTATCTAAATCTTGGGTGGTTTTAATGTGCCTGGACTCTCCTGGAATATCAATAATTCTGATTCGCCATGTTTCGTTAGCGACAGTGGTAATAGATAAAGAGACATTGGATGTAATCTGCTTGACGTAGTATCGTTTTTATCTTTCTCTCACTTTAATGTGTTTAACTCTAAGGGCTCATGCCCAATTTGTTGTTTTTTTATATAGTCTCTTGTGTCGAGGAATCATTGGATCCATTAATAGCATGCAATATCTACCCTGCCTTATTAGTTCGTACCAGCAGCAAAAGTTCCAAAGGGACCGACAGAACCATTTCTGGGGGCCCTATGCTTTTTAAGACTTTTATCTGAAACGAGTCAGAAAAAAATCATAGAAGAAATAAATGAAGCACGGTTTTTGTTTTCTTTTGTTTTTTTCTTTCTTTTTTCCCTATTAAAACGGACACAATGCTAAACGTATCGAAAGTTGACCCATGAAGTCAAATTTTACTATATATAACCATTGAGAAAAATGAATATGCCAAACCAATTAACATAAAAATTAATGAATCTTAGGTAGGTTTTTAGAAACTCAAACGTCAATCAGCACAAGGGTTGCATATTAATATTGTCGAGAACATAAAAGAATAAGGCATTTTGTTAATGAAGAGGTCAAGGATTTGATGGCGCAGCAGTTATGAGTGGAATTTACAAAGGTGTTGAGAAAAACAATTTCATGAAATTGACAGTGCGTTGTACTGCTCATATTTTAAATCTTATGCTTAATGAAGCAATGAATGGCGCATTAGAAGTTCCAACATTTTACTGTTTATTGGAACGAATTTGTTTTCTTTGGGAATAGCATTAATCAGTGGAATATAGTATTAACCATGATGGATTTACATAAAAGTTATCTGACTTTGTCTTACAAGATAATCATCACAGAATGATTCTTTAAGAGCTATAAGATTAGAATATTTCAATATTTTGGAAGCTTTGACAAAAAATACATTTTCTAACAAGATCTGAAGCGAATGAACCCTGTAACTTGAAAAAGAATGGAAAATTTTGAATTTATTTTCCAAGTAGCATTACGTGATCTTCACTTTTTGAAGTTGTGCAATAAGTTCATTAGATAGCTATTATTCAAAATTGTATGGAGAAGGAGGAGGCGATGTAAAGTTCTCCTTTCTTTCAATTGAGAAAATTTTTGTTTGACTGTAAAATTCAGATACCCAATCGTATCTCCTAAGATCAAATATGAAACGGATGCATGTATTTTGTGCTATTTGTAATTTGCATTGTTGCTTGAGCTTTAAGTCCATAAGCAGGAAATCACTTTAATCAAAATTAGGCATTATGAGCAAATTTACTAGGCTAATGCGAGTGTTAATATGTAGTAGTTCACTGATGCGTTTTAAGGAATGGAGGCTGTGATTAGCAAAGGAATGGGATCAGTGATTAGCGAAGATTTTTTGGCAAATCTTACGTACTTGTGTGGTCCAGCGAAGTGTATTGTATATATGCTGATTGATATTGTGTATTGTATATATGCATTGTCCTTCGTCCTTTACATAAATTCGTGAGCACTGTAATTCAAGTATATGCACCAACAGAAAGCAGTTCCGAAGGTAAATTAGAAGACTTTTATAATGAATTAGATGAAACAATTATTAAACTTCAAGTATGACATTAGTGATGGCAGATTTCAACAACAAAATCAGCACTAAGCAAGACCATTGAGAAAATGCCTTAGGCCCATGTGGATACAGAAAAAGAAATGAAAGAGGGAAAAATGGCTACTCAGAAGCTATTTCTGGCTTTCAGGAGGCCTTTGCCTTGAAGGAATTGTACAGGTGTAATATTAATGACATCTTTAACTATGTAGATTACAATACCTCCTCCCTGTCCCTAACTCTGTGGAATATAACTGCTGGCCATTTGATCTGGTATATATGGTTTGAGCCATGTCTCAGTCAAAATAATTATGGTTGGATTATTTCCCTCAATTTCCTGTAACACTTGATCAAATTTGAGTAAGTTATTGGCTGTATTGTGTAAAGCCATCTTTTTACATTATTGTTACCTACAAGGTTATCATTCACATTTTCTGAAAATTGCCACAAACATCTAAGGCCGAAACATCATAACATTTAAGATGTTCTCAATGTTTATCCTTTGATATCTTGCAGATAACACCTTCATTTTCGGACTAAATCTTTGATCCTCATTCTAATAATAGTTCAAAAACTTGGTTTTCCATTCCTCGTATGAATTTGGAGCCTGCGTCAACACTTGGTACCATATTTTAGTCTCGTAGCATGTTAACAGCTGGACCTTAACAAAATCTGGTACATTGTTCATTGCAAAATAATTTTTGACAGCCAATAAAACTGTATATGGCATCTCACTAATGCCTTCCTCGAAAAATAAATTTATTGGCGTTTCCCTATTACTCATACACTCCAAATTTACTGACGTATTTAAATTTTTGTTCCCTTTCTTTAAATTTTGTTTCCAAACTTTTTTTGTCTATCGAATTTCTTAGATGTTCATCATATAATGTTTTAATATCTTTTCTAGTTACATCCTGGATTATCTATTGAATATCGTTGACTCTTTGATTTATACTGCTATCAGATTCTAATATATTACTTCCAAGTTTATCAACTCTTTCATTAATTAAATTCACATCTGTAACTGTCGTTTTCTTTAAAATTTCAATATTGTCTTTACAATTTTTATGAAGAATTTGTATTTCTCAATTCATATCATGTAATTTATCGTGTACTGCAGTTTCAAGTTCCAAAAATTTCCAATCAAATTTCTGACTTAAATCTGAAATAAATACCTTGTCTTCTTATTCTTCTCCTATAACACGAGAATCCCACAGCTGTAATAACAATCAGTGGGTTTTTACATTCCACATCTGGCTGATCTCTAATTCAAACAATTGTATTTAAGATTCTCTGCCTTCTTGGTAACAGCCATCTGATCTCATGACATAGCAAATCAGCAAATAGGCACAGGTATTCTTCCCCTTTTAAGTTTCATAAATCATTAGTCATTGTTTATCTTATCTATGGAGTGATTTGTCTCTTCACGACTCATTTAACATTTTTTGGGGTTTTACATTACTTTTCAAGTAGCATCAGCGGTTCATTATTGATGTTATATCGCTTGTCCTGCATAGTTTTCTTCATAATGCCCCTGACTGCATTTACAATGCCTCTATTACCATTCTTTGGACAAATTGAAGGCCAGCCAAGCCTCATAAGTGACCACCTACTTGAGCCTCATGATTGACTATTGTGTTGTGCAAGGTGTTTTCAAATTGTCAGAGTCTTCTCCCTCCTACGTATAACACAAAATTTACAATCATCATCATCATCCACAACAGTTATTTAAATTGTCATCAACAAGTTTTCCAACTGAGCTGAATGCCCCTCAGTCTACATTCACATATTCAGAATGGAATATTTTGACTCTCATAAATGGATTAGTCGTTTTATAGATTGAGGTGTATATATCCTGATGATCACCATCACTGGGCCAAAAATTGAGCAAGAAAATAACTTGAATAAGATGTAAATATTTTAAAGGAAATTTTAACTGATGTGTAAATATGTAAATATAATGTTATAAAGTGTATAAAATAGTGTGTTTCACAATTGTTTGTAAAAAACATAAAATTACAATTATTATTATTATTATTATTATTATTATTATTATTATTATTAATTGATAGAATGTATTTCATATGTAACCTATAATTCTTTATCACTCAATGGCAAGAAAGCCCTGAAAACTTTAAGGTTGGACATGTGTTTCAGATGTTCGATGCCATGGTATTTCCAAGTTGTTCTTTTATCTCAGGAAATTGGTGTAATAACCTATTAACTACTTAACCTATTTGGTATAATAACCTCTTAACCTAGAAATTTACCCATTTATTTATTTACTTATTTACAGTACAACAGTGAATCAGATAATCTGGTAATATCCTTGATCATGTGTTGCTCAAATTGCTTATTTGTTGCTGTATTTGACTGCATGTAGTGGTACATTGATGTGTGTGTTCATGTTTTATTTGAATGATGTGTAAATGATATGTCTGAATAATAGTCACTTATTTTATTTTCATTACCTTTATTTTTTGCCCAGGATGTGCCATGGCCTTCATGTTCATCGTCACTGTGCTCATCATTGCAATATGCAGAGTACATATGAAACGCTCTGTGCTGACACGTTGCCCAGCTGCTATGCTTGCATCCCACACAGGGCCTGGAAGTGGCTTTCCACGCCACTTGGCTGGTGGTCATCGCCTCGTCAATCTCCCTACGAGAAACACTGTGCCCCCTCTGTATGACTTGGATGTTTTTCTTGGTCACTCAGCAGAGCTGTCTCAGCCATCCCATTCTGGCCTCCTTGTAACCTATAACATTAACAATGGAGTACAGTTCGTTGGGCAGCCAGTAGATCCTCCTCCTTACTCTGAAATTTTGACTTCCCCTCCTCGTGAAGGGCCTCCTCCCCCCTACACCTCGAGAGAAAATCTTACCCAACCTTTTGTTGACCATGACAACTTTGAAGATAACCCCGGTGAGGGAGACAGGCTTTTGGGAACCTCAAATAGAAATTGTTCACCTGTGAATCATTCTAGCAATAATACAATTCAGGTAACTGTGGAAAATGCAGGGGAGTCTGATACTCTCTTGAGCAACTCAAGTCCTTCAGTAATTTTACCAAATTATATCAGTTCAGTGCAAGTGTCTGTGATTAATCCCCTGCCACTGATGTTCAACTCAAGAGGAACAAGCAGCAGCCCTGAGTCATCCTTTGCATCACCCGATCCTTCAGAAAACAATTGCAGCTCATCAGAAATCAGTGAACAGCCAAGTAGTTCTCCTTCCAACTCATCTTTAGGTCAGATGTTGCCTTGTGATGCCTCTCCTAGTGGAGATGAATACACTCAAGATAATACTGATATTCTCGGCCGTGATGTTTGCAGTGGTGGTCAGAATAGCACTGGTCAATTATGCAATTACTGTTCCTCAAACACTCCTGTTGCTTGTGTTGAATCAGATGATGTGGGAAAAGTGAACCATCAAAGTGCTGTCACAAATGAGTTGCTGGACTCTGCCATCACTCATCCTATCAATACTGACCCTAGCCTAGCAACCTCTCCTACATGCAAGATTTCCACCAGAGGGGAAATCAGTGACTGTCTTGTTGAATCTCTTGCAGTTGGTGGCTTCACTGGTTGTGAATGTGATAGCAAAACTGAAGTTTCTGATGATATTAATTCCAAGGCTTTTAAACCTGAAAATACATAGGTTCAAGTGAATATAAAAATAATTTTTGTAATATTATTTATCAAAAATAAGTAGATTTATAGTCTTAGTTGACAACTACTTTCCCTGATAAAAGTTGTACTAATTTAGTTCAAGAATTGGTTTATACTTAAAAACAACATTTTAAAGCAATTTTGAATAGTTGTCGGAGTTGAATTGAATTTGAGAAAGTACGTCCTGAAGCAGGAATATGAAATAAGGTTACATATAATTATGTAAGTTTGATATTTAGTCATTTTTGTATATAAGACTCACTCTTCCAGACAAGCTCTGTTTAACAGACCATGAAGGAAATATGAAAATTAATCTTATTTTTTTATTATTCACAAATGTCACTCAAAAATCTAGTCATTCGTGAGATGACATTTATTAAAAACGAGTTATTTTGAGTTTATTCAAAACAACAACAGTAATAATTCTTATGTTCGCAATTTTGTCAGTTTTAGAACAAATTGCTGGTGCAAAAATTGTCATTAGCAATTAATCCATTTCTAATTCTTGACATGGATATGTGATATACTGAACTTACTATTTGGAATTAGATATTATTTAGCAGTCAGAATCTATATTTGATTATTCTTTTTCATATATTGATTTGACATTTTTTCTGTGCATGTATTAGTATATTGTTTAGTATAATTAATCATTGAAATTGATCAAATCTGTTTTATGAATATTGTTTAACTAGGTGTTCATATTTAAATATTTTAAATTTAGAAGTGTTCTAGAGACAGGTGACAAAATTCACTGGTAATATTCCTTCAAATGATCAAGATATCTTGTTCAAGAGGCAGCTACTGCTGTTGTTGTTGTTGTTATTGTTGTTATTGTTATTGAAAGAGTTGTATATAAAACTGCTTTCCAGCTATTTTTAAGAAATGTGATTCAAAATGTAAATGTTTAATTAATTTTAGGTTTTAAGTTCTGTAATGTTTGATTTTAAAATATGTGAATACTCAATGAAATGCATTGAAACTTTTAATACTAACATCCAGTGATGTTAATTTGACCTTTCTCAAGACATAAATTAATATTTATTCTTATTGCTTGCCATAGGGAATTTGTCTTGTAATGTTTATTTCTTTCCCCATTGTTTTGACATCGCCAGGTATCACCCATTGTGCTTTGTATTGAAACTTAATTGACGAACATAGCTGAGAGGTACAAGTGGTGACTAAAGCAACTCAGGGATTTTTGGTTGGACATGATATTTCAACATTTGGTTATGGAAAATTGAGTTTAATGCGGGATTTGTACTAGATGGCTAAATGGGTGCAGCAGGATCTGAAGTTTTGTTACTGCCTCAACTGCACAATTTGCTCAGTGATACTAGTTCTGTTGTTTGGCCACATTATTCAGTTCACTGTCATTGCTCAAAATTGAGGGAAAATGGTGAAATAAAATGGCGATATTTAATTTCTCTTCATAAACACTCCTTTTTACATTTGTGAATTATTGTTGTCCATTATTGAATGACCCATAGCTTTGAAGATATTATTTTCCCCAATTACTAATTTTTGCAAACTTAGATTATAACAATAGATAACCAACGGCATATCTAGGTTATGACAGGAAGAGCCCATACCTTGAGTTCTGGTGAGGGAGGCATCATACCATATTTAACTTTATGAAATTAGTTGAATATTGTCCTTCATCTTTACCTAGATAGCCTCTACAGATATCGGAAGAATTTTGAACTTCATGGGAAATGTAATTGTTTCTAAATTTCTGCATCTGTCCATTTTATTGAAATTGTTTAAAAGTAGCATTGTTCTTGGTCATTTAGAACATTTGAGAGAGTAAAAATTCAGTATAAATGATTATTGGGAAGCTAAAAATAATTTCCTTGCAAAATCAGTGAAAAAAACAACAGAATAAATCTCCTAAGTTATTGATCTGGTATTTGCCTTTTTTGAGGCCAGGAGTAGGTACAAAATATGAGGTTCCATATGTTTATTGAGAAGTCAATAGATTTGCTAAATATTCTGGTATCTGAACCTTTTACACACATACACATACATAAATACATGAATAAATTACAGAAAACTCCATTACTTGCTACAAACCAGAACATTATATTAAACTGTTCAGAACAGTTCAGTCTCTTCTTGCAATTTCTTGTTTTAAAACAAGATGTATGTGAACAAAAATATAGGTTATCAGTGGCAATTGATTTCAAAGTTCACTTCATCTAGTATGCATTTGACAAATATAGCTGCTAAAAATAGAAAATATCAAGCTCTAATTTCTTTAACAGTTACAAAGTTGCAGGCAAGAGTTGTTTTTATAAGAAATTGATCTGTGATGTGTACAAGAGAAACACAAACTTTAATCATAGAATGTACAAACACGTATTCAATAGTTGCAGAGGCAGATCCACTGGGGATGGGGGATTCCATATTTTCCTAACTCTCTCCCTTAAAAAAAAAACTTACCAAATATCAGAGAATTTTATAATAATTTAGCAAGTTAAATTTGAAAGCAGTTAATGTTTCATAAATGTGAAGAAATAAATAATGAAAATGGGTTTGGCTTAGTCTGTTATGCCCATCAGACTTCTCATCATTTCTGATACCTCCTATCCTCCAAAATATGTCTCTGGATCTGTCTCTGATCAACTGTAAATGGAAATGCAATTTATTTGACAGTGCCATTTTTCTCTGAATTTCATTTAGAATATTTAGTATGTTCCAATTCACTGTTTTTCTGACTCCTCATTCCAGCTATTTAAATAAATACATAATTGGACTATTCCTGTATTTTTTTTTATTTTTTTTTAAATGTAATGCTGTGGTTACATTCATGAATCAATATGAGATAAGAGTGCCATACTCATTACCAAGCACAGTTGGAGGAGGCTTATACCTTTCCTGTCATTCTTTTGTGGGGCAGGTAATTGCAAGGGTGGTTTGTCTTTACCTTCCAGTTTATGAAGATGATCAAGAGGTTTAAAATATTATAGATAATAAGGTTGGAATGAAAAGTCAATTTTCAAAGTTCTTTATTAATCCGAAAATTTAGATTTGACTTGAAAATTTTAGCCTAAAGCTAAAATCTGTGAAAGAGACAGAATCACATTCTGCAAATTCTCCATGCATGCCTACAATCAATAGTGTCTTTTGTGGAGAAACTAGATACAAGTTTCTTTTTTCTAAAATAAATAAAAAATAAAATTAGTTCATTAAAAAAAAAACACCAATTTGGGCAAAATTGGCAAGAAGGAAATTGAATTATTGTATTACTTTCCTCAATAGTGAATCAATCATTTATACACAATGGTGGAAACAATTAGCCACATTAAAACTTATCGATTTTAAATCTTATCATGAAAATAGTTATGTAACAAGTACTATGACGTAGTTCAACCCACTACGCCGAAAGCTTTATTCTACGAAATAAACACTTATGAAAAAAATATACTTTATTTTATTTGTTAAATTCAAGAAGCTTTGTAATCCCCAATAATATTTTGCTACTGGACTTATTTCACCAGCGGGTAATTAAACTTGGATATTGATTCAGTGGTGAGTTGTAGTTGACATTCACATAATTGAAATTATTGAAGGCGTTGTCATTGTCGTTTTTGTGGCTCCCAGACAGCAGGAAACTGATGATGATGGCTAAGCCATCGAAAGCTGCTATTTCTATAATAAATAATATTGTTGACAATGACAACGCCTTCAATAATTTCAATTAAACTTGGAGCTACAACAGCACATACTTTCTCGCAATATTGTGAATGGTTATAAATATTACGTGACAATTTCTCTCTTACACTTACACTACAATTTGAAAAATTCTTGCGCAAACGAAACGCGAAATTACACAAATAGGCCCTACGTTTAAACGAAAACCGCTTTCTGCCATTGAATTCAGTGTATTCACGTTCTACATAAATGAACCAACGAAGTCCAATGCGCATTGTAGCAGTAAATAAAATTATTTGTTTATAATGCGAGCCAGCGGTGACCTTGTTAGTGCGACGTTGTCAAATTAACAATGACCGCTGATTCCTACGGCATACTAGCGGCGGCTCGTGTTTAGGTTGCACAACTCCCAGAAAGTGAAAAAGAAATCAATATCTTAGGAAAATACATTTTCCTTTTAATGACATTCAATATTCAAGATATTGCAGCTATATGGATGTGTATGAAATAATTTTGAAACCAAAGAGCGTCCGACTGGCGTTCACTCCGGTGTCTTAGAAATTTATTTAGTCAAAAACAGTAAAGAACTGTATGTGACGTATGAGGGAGAAAATCATCTGCGCACGCTTCCTTGAGTTTCAGAATCCCTTCCCAACAATTTAACTATTAATAGTTGAAAGATGAAAAAAAAATATAGTAATAATAAATTTAAAAAAGCGAGAGATTAACATTTCAAAAACTTGATATTTTTGTTTCCGAGTTAAAGAAAACTTATTTGTAATGGTAAACGAACTGCAGATTTGATTTTTCTGTAATACAAATAAAATAGAAACACCCTATGCTCTACTATCACTACAAGCAAAAGGAAATAGTGAATCAATCGTGCTCAACAAAACGTGCACATAGTGAAGCTACATTTACGTCCAGAAGCAAATCAAGGGGCCGTCTCAGCATTTGCCCAATGGATCAGGGAAACTGGACAAAAACCCGATCGAGGTGGGGGTCATTGACCTGGAATCTGAAGTACATTACTTGTTACTGGTATATTGTCTTTTAAAAAAAATATACAATACAAATGTACACTAATTCATTATACTATATCATTGTTTTGTTTAAGTAAACATTATTTTTGTTTTAGACGATCATTATAGTCCTAATTGTATAGAAACAGTTATGCAGCAGAAAAGATTTTATTTTTAACTTAAATTTGTGCACCATTTTTAATTGTTTAATTTCATCTGGCAATGCGTTGTAACGTAACGTACATGTGTTGTATGTGGATTTCTTGTATAGTAAACTGTTGATACTGACACTTGATGAACATAATTTCTACGTTGTGTGTTGTAACTATAAATATCGGTATTACATGAAAATATGTTCCCACCGTTAAGTAAGTCAGTTTTGACAAATACTACAGATTCGTAAATAATTAGGTAAGGCAAAGGCTAAGATTCTAAGCTCAATGAAAAGAGGCTTGCAGGGATCACGTAGATGGCATTTTTTCATTATTTGGATTATTTTCTGTTGCTATCTAAATGTTTGGGCACTAAAGAATGAGCTTCCCCAGAATATTATGCCATATCTCAGGCGGGAATGTACATGTGCAAAATACACGCAACGAGCTGCATGAAGGCTGACAGAATTTGAAAGAATTCTGAATGCGTAATATAATGAGCTTAATTTAGTGTTTAATTCTGTTATATGTACATTCCATTTGAGGTTTGACTAAATTGAGAGACCTAGAAATTTTAAATGTCTTTATTGGTGGCAAGGCTCATGCCATTTAGCCTGCTCTTCCGCCTTGACCACTTTCAGAATTTATATAAAAATAGTACAGAATAAAGGAAGTCATTCAATGAAAAATACGCACGCAATTTGGATGAAGATTTTCACATGGATGACAGAAGTGAAATCGAGGGAGGACGAGCTTGATAGGAAATTGGGAAAAAATCGGGATGAATGGAACGGGAGAGAGAAAGGAAAGAAAAAAAAGAAAGAAAAGGAGAAAAAATCAGTGATATGTTAATAAGTTCTGCTAATTGGTTCGTGGAGGTTTTGAAGAAGCTAAAATTGCGTACGTATTTTTGAATTACCCCTAGAAAAACTAGAAAGGGAGGGAATCTCGTCAGCATACAAGCGAAGACACATCAAGTCAAGAGTTCAAGCCTTGAGAGAAACTGAAAACATTGAGAGATAATGGTAAATGATTTTGCGTACATTTCATAATATTAACAATAATAATAATTTTATATGATAAAGTGTCGTAAAACTATTTGGTTCTTAAATAAAGTTAAAAAAAAGAAAATATTGAAAATGTGGATATAATCAATTTATTTTTAGGAAATGTTAACAGTTAAAATATTCCACAAACTAGCAAATTTGAAAATTTTAAGAATTTAGGAAATTTTTACCGTTTAGAGTATTCCCAAGACCCGAAAACCCGACCCAACATCTCTCACCCGTAAGCCAACGATTTATTCTACCTTTTTATTCCTGGGACTGCAAGCAAGGGACCATCCCGGCATGCGCCTTAAGCGATTGAGTAAACCCAGGTAAACCTCAGTCAGGATGGTGGCTTAAGGCCAAGACACAATACAAGTAAACAATTTCAGTGCACACAAAATACAAAGAAAGGGAAAAAAACGAAAATATTTTGAATTTAATATTATGTCTAAATGTACGGCGCAGTTTGTAAGAGATGAAGAACTGGAACAGAAATATTGCAAAATAGTGCATATCATTATAATATTTAAAAGCGAAATTAAAAGCATATCATTATAATATTTTGAATACATACAAATATGAGCAAATGCTCATGCATAATCACAAAACAAAGGTACGCATACATTGCGTGCTGCAATAAAAGTGACGTATGAGATGAAAGTTTGTTCTTCATATGTTATTTAAAAATGATTGAAAGAGTGTACGAGTAGATTACAGAGACATATAGCTAGGTTATGGATTTGTCATTTTTTTAAAATATAATGATAACTGTAAAAGTAGATTGGAGGAGGAATGATATTTTTGTGTGCTAAAAGATTAGTTTACTTTATAAAGCTAAATAATTAGATAATAGTATGCAAATTGGAGGGAAGGGAGAATAAAGTAACCTAGGATGAAAACTAAGAGAGAACAAAAACACAAAAAGAATGAGAGGGAATTTTAGCTATCCGAAGAAACAGAGAGAGAGAGAGAGATGAGAAGGCCTTAAGGATGAGATGGAAGTATTTATTTAAGAAATGGGGTAGAACTTTGTACGATAGGTAGGATAGGAATAAATATGAGATACGTCACAGTGCTGACGTAGTGCGGCGTCCACCCAGATCTGATTTTTGGCAAGCGAGCAGTGGGACTATTGTTATGTATTATTTTCATGGATCCAGTTAGTGACTTCTTTTTTAAACTTACGAAATGTACTGCTATTTTTTATAGTAGAGGGGAGATTGTTCCAAGCACGGATGGCAGTGACAGTGAATGATTTGCTAAACGCAGTGGTATTGTGATGCGGAATACAAATAAGGCGTGACGCTCGGGCACGATGTAGCTTCATAACCTGAAATCGTTGTGATAGGATGGTATGATGTGTACTGTTTAAAATCTTGTAAAGGAGGAGAAGGCAGTGGAGTAAACGCCTTTTATCAACGGTAAGAATTTTAGAATGGGCATAGAAGGTCGAAATATGATCGTATTTTTGAAGGTCGAAAATAAAACGAATACATGCATTTTGAGCTACTTGTATCTTACGTTGCTGTTTTAGATTTATGTCAGTTAGTAGGAAATCGCAGTAATCAAAGTGAGGCATAAGAAGGGATGTTATGAGGGTCTGACGAGTTTTTATAGGTAAAAATGTATGCATGCGTTTTAGAACATGCAAGGACGCGATGACTTTTTGACAGATTTTATTAATTTGCACATTCCAGTTAAGAGTATTATCCATATACACACCTAAATTCCTCAAGTCTTTACTCCACGGTAAGGGAGTTTCATTTATGCAAATGTCAGGGAGAGCGGAGATTGATAACTTTTTTAAGGAGTTTCTGGAGCCGATTAGAAGACACTGAGATTTATTGGGGTTAAGCAGTAGCCCCAATGATGATGACCAAGAGACTGTGAAGGTATTCGTTGATTTTTTGAGCAAGTTCAAAAACGCGAGAGGAGGGTCCGCTAATATACAATTGGTGATCATCAGCGTACATGTGATGATAATTTTTTATTGATTTGTCTATATCATTAACATAAATTAGGAAAGCAAGAGGTCCTAACACTGAGCCCTGTGCGACGCCGCGTGCTAGTGGCAAGATATCCGACACATTGTCACCGTACACAACTTTTAGTTGCCGCTCCGATAGATAGCTGGAGAACCATTTGAGTGTGGATGAGGCACATCCAATGTTTTTCAACTTTGCTAACAAAATATCGTGGTCGACCGAATCGAATGCCTTGCTAAAATCGAGGACGAGAATTGTGATTTTACCGCTGTCCATTGCATTTCTGGCGTCTTCAATAACACTAAGAAGCGCAGTTCCTGTGCTTTAAGCGGGTCTAAAACCTGACTGGTTTGTATTTAAAATATTGCAATTATGAAGGTGATGTTCGATCTGCTTCCTGGCGATCTTTTCAAGAACTTTTGATATTGTTGGTAAGATACTAATTGGGCGGTAATCAACTGGCGTCGTAGGATTGGCGCTTTTAGGAAGTGGATGGACAAGCGCTGTCTTTCACGCCGAGGGAAATTCGCCGCTCATTAGTGAGAAATTAATTATGTCCACTATTGCAGGGAGTACTCAGCTCCAAGCTTCAGCAACTTTGCATTGATTCCGTCAGAGCCAGATGCGTTTGATTTAAGACTCAAAATGATTTTAGTGACGTCTGTGGGTGTTACTAACGCAAAGTACATAGTGTCTTTAATATCAATATCTGTGCTTCGGAGCATAGATAAAGTTTGCGGTTTTAGGAATTGGCTGCGCGAGCGTAACAAAAGCATGATTTAACAAATCAAGTGACACATTTATTTCTGTTGAATTTCGAATATTTCCAATACCTATAGTGCGCAAATTTTTCCAGAGCAATTTTGAATCACGGTTATTTTGAAAAATAGTGATGATATTGAATCTTGGCATTTCTCAACATTTGGGGTACACGATTTCTAGTTTTTTTATACGTAACACGGTCGTTATAGTTCCTTGTTTTCCGAAAAACTTTGTACGCAGTGTCCCTATCGTGTATAAAGCATCCCCTATCGTGCCCTATGCCCCCGATGCCCTATCGTGCATCGTGCATAAAGAAATTTTATTACCTTAACATCAGCTAATTGCATTTTGTTCATTTTCAATGGAGCATACGATTGCCGATTTGAAACGCAAAATTGCATTGAAACAGTTTTTCCTTCGTTAATTATTAATTTGTTATTACAAAACCAATTTGAACCTTCTGAAATTGTACTATTTATTGTTTCTTTTTTTGCAAAGAACATTCGTGTCATCGGCAAACAGAACTGTTCTTCTATTTTTAATAGATGATGGCATATCCCGTCAGCTCCTTTTCCCCGCCAAGGTACGGAAGGGCTGAAACAAAGGAAGCTGAGAGAGTAGATACCACCAATCCGGCATGTTATTGCAGCGGCAATTTTTTTTAAATTTTTTGCTTTGATAATTTCAACTAGGATAGTAAGCCGCAATAAATCTGTCAAAGTTTGTAATCATTATTGTAAAATCATTCATTCGCATGTTCATCATCATTTTATTTTTTAATTAAATGTGTTGTGAAATTTAAGTATGTGTTTTATTGAACATGCAATCCCGCAGACAAAGAGCCCCGCTAGGTTACACTACATAGATCTATTTGGGTGGCTTTGGTTTAATTCCAGGCATACTCACTAAGATGGCAGCGCTAAACGCAAAAACACATTTTGGAAATTTCTGGCCGGATCCGAAAACAAATTTTCTCCCCAACAGACCGAGACGTGTCGAATGACACCTCTTACGTCTCGATTGGTGTGCGGGAAGTGGTAACGTGAGTGATGGATCCGCACACATGCACTCACGCGGTCGAGGCAGTTATAACACTTAACATTTCGTGGTATGTTCAGCAGTTTATCGGTCACCATAAAATCTCACGAATTATGCATAAATTTACATTACTGCGATAGTAAATACAAGAATTCTGTTGCTGCGGCACGTTAGTACGACATTGTGGGGCGTTGGTTATATATATATATATTTCCTACCCGAAGGTCATTTCTTTAGGTTCAGGAGAATTATTTACATCCATTTGTCTTCAAGCACGGTATACGAATATTGTTTATATATATATATATATATATATATATATATATATATATATATATATATATATGGCGCGTTGACTTCCAGTGGCGACACCTTCACATCGTAAGTATAATTACCGGAGTTTCATTTGGTGGAATGTGAGGAAAATGAGGTTAATTTACCTAATATACATTTTTCTAATTGTACTATTAATGATATTACAATTAAGAATAACTATTCCCCAAACCAATGTGAATTACTTCTGAATTTTTTGAATTTGATTTGTTTTGTACATCGCCATGTTGTTTTCTTAACAAACATTTGAATTGCGATGATTCGATAGTTGTTGACGTTGCTAAGGATGTTAAATTTCTTAACATACAGGTAGGTACAAGTGCACTTAACAATTTTGCAGGGTTGCATGTAAACATGGGTTAAAGTCGCATGTGATTGATAAAAAATATTTGTTTCATTCATAACGAAGACTCCGAGACCGCGATTTGGTCTCAAATTAGTATTAGTAGAACATTTCCGTAAAAGTGGATTAAATTTAAAGTTATAATAATGAATATAAATAATCAGAACTGTAAGACTCATCATATTTTTTTAAAAATCAAGTGTCACTTCAAAGAAAATACAAAAAAATGAATTTGCACTACGAACGCCGCCGTCGTTAGCCGAGTTCGTTTACTACGTTCCGTGAACTCACAGAGGTTAAGCGAATTCGATACTCACGGGTTCCCGGTTGGGTGACCGGCTAGAAATCTCGGGATGACCTCGGGATAGTAAACTCTCTGCTCGGGATCTAACGGCGTCGAGCCCCATGCCGAAGGGATAAAAGGAACTGAGTAACTGTGACGTGACGAGACGAGACGAGATGAGACTTCACTAAGATATAGTAATTACTTTCCATTAGTAACGAAGGATTACTCCAAAGAAAAGCGCTCAACGCCCAACAAGGGTTGAGACGCGTCGCGTCAACAATGACGCAACAAATTTAAAAAAGAACACGGCAAACTTAAACTTATTCTTTAAATTAATTTAGACTAAACTCAGCAGGTGTTACATATTACGACTCTTCTAAATGATGGTTCATTCCATCGTGGATCCTTCTTCCATATTTCCGCCATGGAATCTTCTTCGATCGAATTCACCATTACGAGAACATTCTGATATTGCCCACAAAAAACATGGCGATTGTCCTTTAAAAACTTTCAAATATGGCGGGCACATCGTCATTCTATAGATTTCTACTCCGGAAATTTTGATAATGAAGACAGTTCTGCTGAACATAGTGATTGTGAAAGAGACGTAAGTGGTATATTTCCAATGAATAATTGAATTGTTTGTACTTGTACCGCATCACCTACCAAAAACACGGAGAGTATTTCTTCGAAAATATCAATTTACCTTGTACCTCGATTTTATACCATGATGTTGCATTTTTTAAATCCATGAATCCTTTTGACCTATATGTTGAACTGTATTTAAAAAATTAATTAGAGAAGTGCTCGCATATTTAAAGTGATAAAGGCCGCAGTGTCGCGTCGTTAAGTGCTGTTTGGAGCTCAAGAGAAGACGGTAGACATCGCGCGCTTGTGCGTCTGGCAACAGCCATGTGCTCGGTAGCTGTCAATCCCAACGTTCCATCTTCCGCAGAATAGTGGTGATCATCACGAAATAAAAGGCTTTTATTTCGAAAATTTCATTACCCTAGTATCAGTGGCAAGGTAGAGCATTGCAGTTGGGTATTCTGAAAATCTTATCTAACTTTTTTTTGTAAATTAGTTCCATTCATCGGTTTTCTCATTCGGCAAAAACGTCGATAATTTGTTCTTTAAAGCTGTCGTTTCTGCAAAGTTAATTTAGCAGACACTTTTCGATAGCCAGGGTACTGAAATGACCGATTCTGATATTTCCCATGGAATTTCTCAGGAATGTCTTTACTCTCTTTAATGTAATCATATTTCTTTCCCGTAATGCTGTAGATGTAAGGAAAGTTAGACTGAGTTGTATCAACCGAATCGTCTCTTGATATTTTTTCTAGGCCAATTTCTCTAACAAACTTCAACAAGAAATCTGCAACCATGTATTTTGCATTATCAGAGACATTTATTCCATGGAAGCAAGGGAAGCATTGCGTCCCCCTTGCATCATTTCCAAGGATATCTTACATTTTAATACCACTTGACTAGTAATTTAAAATCATTTACTGGTCCAAGTCAAAACAGTTTAAATTGGGAGCGTCCTATCTTAACTTTTTCAAAAGGAGCAAGGGAGGGGGGGGGGGCTCTTGCACATCGTATCCGACTTCAGCCAGTGAGCTTCAGACACTAGTTTGCGTCACAATATTAGCGAGAATTTTACATCCAGCCAGGTACCAAAATTATCACCTCGTTACAAGACAATGAAACAGATTTATGAAGCATTTCTTTTAAATATTGCATCTTGTACACCTTCGTATTAGTTGTGGTTGGTTACTGTTGCATACTTTGAATCACTTTAAAAATGTTTCTCGACACTTCTCGCTCTCCATGCAACATGGCGGCCAACGTCTAGTCTGGCTTTTCAAACGGAGTGCTCGTGCTGTGGTCACGTGATTCGTGACGCAAACTGGTGATGCACAAAACCACCTAAAATCGGTGCACCGGAGGAGCCCACCCATGTACTTCCACCATGAAAATGAGCATGTAATTATTATTGTCATCAATAGATAGAACAGAGTTCGCCTGTAAAGCTCCTTGGAAGCACTGGGCTGACTGCATCCAGCGTCTCATAGGGAATGCTGTGATCAGCAGATATGCTATACTGCGGTTTTTACAGAGCTAGACCTCAAGGTCATTGAAGGCCCGTTACTACGTAGCATTTAGGCACGGCTTTTCACGTTTTTCTCAGTTGAGTCGCTAGAGTCGCTTCATCTGCGGCACTGCTTGATACGGTCGCGAGCATGCGACACCTAGAAGCACTACTGAAAAAGACGCGAAAACCAGTACCTAAATGCTACCGCAGTGACGGGCCGTCAGTAACCTTGAAGTCCAGCTCTGTGAAACCCGCAGTATAGCGCGTGTGGTGGGCGCGCGCGGGCTCATTCAGTCGAGCTCGCCTTTGGAATCAATCGGCCAGTTGTATACAGCGTGACTCATTGCGCCGTGTGGTAGGATCCGCATGTTCAATATTTAAATTATCTATTTGTAGTCATATCCATGTGAATATTTAAAAATCTTCCATCTGATACATAATTGCTTGCCTGGAAAAATAATTCACCATACGCCACTGTGCTTTATCAATACATTCATTTGTTAGATCATTTCAAAGCTGCTCACTGTCAAAGAATGGATATTGTTTTATCAGAAAAAATAACTTTTCTGAACAAAAGGATGCTTTGTAGATGGAAAACTGCTTTTCGTCAAGAAATTCAATAAAATGAAAGTTTTCAAAATCTTAAATCTAAGTCCCTACTGTATCAATAATTTTTAAAGAAACCATTTTGTATCTTTTTTAAAATAATTCTGACCTTGAAAGTTCATTCATGGTCATGTCTGTTTTGAGCAGATTTCAATAGTATCTTCATATCTAACACGGCATATTACTTCATATTTATACTATTTATATTTCCACGGCATATTACTTGCCTCATGATTTCACACTGTTGAGCGAAAACTGCATTTCGATATCGTGAACCGTTCAGAAATTATGGGACTGGCACATAGTCAGTGGGACATTCTCTGTAACACTAAATCTTTAGCTTCATTAATTGTTTCATAAAGAAAACAGCAACAAAAATCACACAAAAAATTCTACTTTCCCACAACGTTAGATGATGAGGTGAATTTGCCAGGTCGGAACGTGGACATGCATCGTACAAGTTCGTGCCTCCCGGAAACCTAGACTCACTTCGGCCAGTGAGTGCGAGTGAGAGAGAGATAGCGCGCACCCTTTTGTGGGCATGCGTGGAAAAGCCAGCCGGTGTCTATCCACTTGCAGGCACCTCGCTCAGCTACCGGCCCGAAAGAGTCTCTGCGGCTCTGCTAATTCCCTCGCACGTAAGCGAGGAAAAGGAGTTGAAAATATTAAATTTTCTTCGAAGATTCAGTAAAATAATATCGAAAAATGACATACTTAACGACAGATTTCATTGAAAAATAATTTGGGTATTCTAAGGCTCCCAGATTACCCTTCAGCTTCGCTACTGCCTAGTATATATTGCAATAATGAAATATCTTACACACACACACACACACACACACACACACACACGCATACACACAAACAAACACGCTCACCCACTCCCCCCCCACATACACACACACTATAATACTCTCCGCACACGTATTCATAACGACGCTCGTAGATTACAGCTGGTGCTTCTGGAAAGATCACTTCACACATCGTATGCCAGAGAGTATATATATCTGTATGCCGAAGCAGGATATATACAGCCGAATACAGCTGTACTATGCTCGCACTTTTTCTTGATCCTCGAGCTCTCTAGTCCTCGCTCAGCCCGGCATAGCACGGCCCGGTAGAAAATATGAGCTCCACTCGGAACGTCACAGTTCAGTTTGCAGTGCTTCCCACCTCCTTCCTTTCCAATGCGGACTTCCTAGTCCTCGGTCTCTCTTTCTATCGACGTGAGCGTACCATTTTCCTTTTTAATTTTTATTTATTTTTTGTTTTTTTTATTTGTTGCGTCCTTAATCGACGCAACGCGTCTCTTCGCCCCGTGTCGAGCGCTGAGCGCGGAGTAATCCTCCATTAATCCTCCATCTCTCGTATGTAAGTAGAGAGTATACATGCATGTAAGTCTCGTCTCGTCTGTCGGTTGTCAAGAGGACCGCCAAGTAGCATCTCCGCGTACGCACCTCCTACTACGCGCTCCTGCTTCACTACCTAGCGGCCAGAATTGGGAAGGAATAAGAATAGGGGTAGAATTTAGGACACTTCACAGGGGTTGGACTAGCCCTTGAGAAGCAGTCAAACTCGTTTTGTTGGACCTCCTTCTTGTTACTCTATTATTTCTATAATTATTAATTATTTCTTCAGAATTTAAAACAATCTTCCGTCGTTTTTCATAGCTATCTAGTCCAAAACAAGTTATTACGAGGAGTTTTCTGTCAATAAAGTTGACAGCCCTGCACTGCCGTGACGTACACAGAACCCACCTTTCCCCTCACCCCTCCGCTGTGAAGTATCAAGAAAAAGTGCGCGATTAGTATGCAGAAGAGGGACTTTCTTTCAAAACGGCCACCTTTACACAAAGGACTCATCAAATGTACCTTTTGAATCGACAAGCCTAACATCAAATTAAAATAAATTCTCCAAATATCTTAATAATGCATTGAATAGTCAAGAATTGTCTGACCTTGTGTTCTTTCAGTTACGCGAAATTCATAAAAATTTAAGTTGCAGCTAGTTTCGGACGAAGAAAGAAAAACTGGTATTCCAATTGGACGCCGCGCTCTGCGGCCAGCCCCCCCCACCCTTGTGCTCTGTAACATTACCACCTATATTTTTTTTTCTAACGTGGTGGCTGGGGGTGGTATCTCCAAGATGGAATTCGGCACATTTTGCGTCTTTCTTGGTCCTGCCGCATGATGTCGCATGATTGCGACCGCATCTAGCAGTGCTGCACATCAAGCGGCACTCTAGCAGCAGGACTTAGAATGACGCAAAATGTCGTGCCGAATTCCATCTTGGAGATACTACCCTGGCCGCCACGTTAGAAAAACCCAATTATAGGTATATCTCGAGAAGGTATTGGCTGTAAGCCGGTGACTTGTTGCGTTGGGGAAGCCACACTGATCTAATGTTGAAGCGTAGGAGAAAGAAGATATCCCTTTTCTCTATGGTTGAAGCATATCGATGCGTGGACAAAGAATAGGCTTAACGCATTGAAAGAGCTCGAGTGTGACACGGCGCACTGCCTACGAGCGCACGAAACGCCGGAGAGAGCTCTTTCATTTCAGAATTATTTCATAAATTCATATACATCGATATTTCTGCAATATCATGAATATTCAATGTCATTAAATGGAAAATATATATTCCTAACATTATTATAAGAATGTTTTTGATTATCGGGGGGTTGTGCAACCTCTACAAAGGGCCACGGAGGGATGTAGTGCAAGCGTACAAACTATAAAGCATGAGCCGCCTCTGATACCTAAAAAAAAAAGATGCATTAATATGCTCAGGGATGTTTTATATTAACCAATAGACCTCTGCCTCATCATGAACTTAACGAGCAGCGAAGTGGCTAGTTAAAAGTGTTGGTCAAAAAGGTATTTATAAATAAAATACGATGGACCAGTGCCGTCTCTAGAGATGGTATTGGTTGGACAAATTCAAGAATGTTTTTCGTTAATCGCGTATACCGGAACGAGATGAGTAACCACGGTAAATAATAATTTCAAACATTTAATCTCCCACAAGATGGATGTTAATGACAATAACAGTAATAATGATGATAATAATAATAATAATAATAATAATAATAATAATAATAATAATAATAATAATAATAATAATAATAATAATAATTAGAGGTGATACAGAATGGCACTGACTTTCTCGTAGCAAATTTTTCTCATTTTTTTGGTGTGGACTAGCTCCATTCTCACGCTACCATCTATCGTCCTCAAAAGTAAATTTTTTTGACATTTTTTTCAAATTTTCGGTTTCTTAACCATAGAACCAAAATATTACTTTAAGAACATTAAAGAACAGTAAAACTTCGTCCTAAATAAAAATTTTCATTGAAAAATTTGAAGCCGTTTCTAAGAAAATGGCTATTAATCATTACTGTAATTGCAAAATTTGGAGCTCTTTCTCACAGGAATCTCTTGAGATGTCGAAAACTTTTGTTTAAAGTCATTTGAAGAACTTCCACTCACAAATGTAATAATGTGTACAAATCGATGGAAATGTGCATATTAACGGCGTAATAGATATTTTTAAAAAAATCAATTGAGTAATTAAAAAAACAAAACAATACACCAAAACAAACTTTACGTCATATTAAATATTGCAGTTAGCACTATCCATTGGAAAAGTTTAAGGAAAAAATTGGAGCCATTTTTTAGAAAATGGCGTTTGAGCGTTTCTGAAAATGCGGAAATTTGAGCTCATTTTTTCAGAAAACTATTGAGTTTCGAGAAACTTTATATAACGTTATTTAAAGGACATGTACTTATGAATATAATAATGTGAAGAAATAGCCTCTAATGTAAATATTACTGACGTGAGAGACAAGTTAAGAAATGTCATTTTTGTAATTTTTGAAAAACAAAAGAATAGAGCGATATGGCGTTTATGTCATCGTATAGGCACTACCACACAAATTTAAAGAAAAAAATTGGAGCCGTTTTTTGAGAAAATCTTGTTTTTGTATTTTCTAAAATGGCAAATATTGCACGTACTATTGCACGAAAACTACTTAAATTTTCAAAAAAATATACATTTATTTATTTTTATTTATTTACGTCAAAAACAGTTACAAACTGTGTATGAAGTGCTATGGGGAGAAGTGAATATTGTGCACTTTTCAAAATTCTGTGATCCCTACACTAAGCCATATACTACTTGAATTTTGAAAAGAAAAAAAAAAACTCTCCGATGTAATAAAATCTATTTCTAAGGATAAAATAGCAATAAATATTGGGCTCTTATCCAGCATGTCCTTCGTCAAGGAATAACACTTCCTGCCGCGACAACATGGAAACGATAATTTGAATAACTATATTTCCCACTGGATTCTAGAAGACGTGCACAGGTAATGAAATTACATTTATGCCCAGAAGCAAAACAAGGAGCCATCTCAGCATTTGCTCAATGGATCAGGGAAACTGGACGAAAAAACTGATCGAAATTGGGGTCATTGACCCGGAGGCTGCAGTACAATACTTGTTACAGGTTGTTTACATTTCTACAGTCCAAATGGTAAATAATGCATTAAATATCACTGTTAAAATTAATGTTACTTTCCTTGTGATGCTCAGTACAGTCTCTAATTGTATAGAAATAGTGATGCAGCAGAAACGATTTCACTTGGGATTTAAACATTTCTATCGAATTTAATCGTTTAATGTCATCTGGCAAAGTGTTGTAAAATAATGTACATGTATTGTATGTGAATTTTTTGTAATGAGCTGTTGATACTGTCACCTGATGAATATGATTTCTACGTCGAGTGTTATAGTAATAGACATCGGCGTTTTCTGAAAATATATTCCCACCCTTAAGCAAATCATTTTTGACAAAAACCACTGATTCATAAATCAACAGACAAGGCAAAGGTAAAATTCCTAGATTAATAAAGAGAGGCTTTCAAAAATCACGTGGGTGGTATTTGGTTATTATTCGTACAATTATTTTTTGTAATCTAAAAGTCTGGGAGCTATAAGATGTATTTCCCCAGAATATTATGCCATATCTCAGGCGGGAATGAACATTCGAAATATACACAACGAGCAGTATGAAGGCTGTCAGAATTTGCAAGAATTCTGAACGCGTGGCATAATGAACTTAATTTTGTGTTTAATTCGTTTAAAAGGACGTTCCATTTGAGGTTTGTCTATCAGTCAATGGTATAACGTTCATTTTCAGTGGAGAACAGAAATGTTTATTTAAAATGGAAAACTGCATTAAAAACGTTTTCTTTTCATTTACTACTAATTTGTTATTTCGGAACCAATTTGAAACATCTGATATTGCACTGTTTACGGTTTCTTTATTGCAAAGAATGTTCATATCATCCGCAATGAGAACTGTTTTTCCATTTTGAATCATCGAGGGCATATCGTTTACGTATAGTAAGAAGAGAATAGGACCTGACATCGATCCTTGAGGAACTCCACGTGCAATTGACAGAGTCGGAAAGGTGCGTACATAATGTTCCATCATTCCAGTAAAATATTTCCACTCTCTGAACGGGACTGATGACCAAAGTAGTTGACGCGCCCGGAAACACGAAAAAAATCAATCAATCCACTCTCTGAGTTCGTTGTTTAAGGTACGAACATAGCCAATCTAGGGCAATACCACGGATTCCATATGAAGGTAATTTTGAGAGTGAAATGTCATGATTAATGATGTCAAAAGCTTTTGAGAGTTTACATGACTTTAATAAAAGAACTATTTATGGACAACAAATTTCATTTGAAGGAAAAACCTCTCTCTTCAATTTTATAGTTGTAGGAAGACCCGGAAAAATTCAAACTTTTGCAATTTTCGAAAATTCAGAGATAACCGTGAAAATCGGACCTATACCACCTTTATAAGTGTATGCTACTCTATTCTTACAAGAAATTTAAAGTAAAAAATTGGAGCCGTTTTTGAGGAAATTTTGAAAATGGTCGGGGGGGGGGCTTAATGTAAAATTCCCACAAAATTTAAAGAATGTTTCTCAAAATTTCAAAGCTGCAACTAGAGCCAGATGGACAGGGATTTCTTCAACTTGAGAAAGATCATACGAATTGTTTAGGCGCTTTTTGTAGTGTTGTTCACGTATACCAGACGGACAGACGGACGTTTTGAAAAAAAAAAAGAAAAAGAAAAGAAAAGAAAAAACAACACTTTTTCGGTATCAGGGGGCCCCCAAAACGTGTATTTCCGTTGAAATCTCGAAATCGATTTTCCGCAGCCTTACATAACTTGTATGTGGAGGGAGTACAATATTGCGCACAACTTCTTGAATACAGCGAGAAGTTACATTTAACTGTGCAGAAGCAAAATAAGGGGCCATCTCAGCATATGCTCACAGGCCCATGGAATCTGGACAAAAAACTCGATCGAGATGGGATCAATGGCCTAGGAAATATTACTATACAACACAGTCTTCTATCATTGGTTAAATTTTCACATCCCAGTTTTCCTCCGCTATTTTGACAGCCTTGTCAGAGAGGGCAGCAGTTGCAGTGAAAGTAGGTCTTCAATTTCTCTTCGAAGTATTTCCGCGTTTGGAGTCAATGAAATATGTTTCATAATTAAATTAGTGACATTTATAAAATAATAGTTCTTGTTTATTTGGAAAATTACCCTCTGTGTCCTGCAACTTTAACTTGACACTGTTTAACACGATGCCAACGTCAGGAACGTCAGGTAAAGTTACCCAAATATTTAATTTATATCGCTTTTATCACTTATCGTACTTCTTTTACCGTGAATATGATAGAAAAAGAAAATATTATCATCTTTGTATTGTTTTTTTGAAAATACCGCATATGTTATAAATATTGCAAACATCTGTTATTTACTTGTAATAATAATTTCTTCCTATGTAATATTATAGATACTGAGAATTTTAATATCTTTTGCAGATTGGGCCAGGCTGTCTGTGGCAGAACTGAGGTTGCAGCAACGATGGCCCCGGAGGCAACGCAGTGTAATTGTTCATTCGTCACCTTTGTCGGCTTCGGGTTTGTATTCTTTTGTATCACACATTGTTTTGGATATTTCATTTCTGCATCTGACATTTGTCAATATGATTACTAGGTAGACACCCAAGGCGACTCTCAGCAACTGGTCTAGCTGTACAGTCACTGTTACGGACCAGGGAGGCTGTTCGAGACCTTCAGAAGCAAAGAGCTGAGGTTGAATTAGAAGCAGCAATTGCAAAAACTGCTTTTGAAAAACGAGCTTTGGAATTGCAAGAGTTAACTTTTCAACGACAAAAGGAATTGCATGAACTGACTCTGCAACACAAAAAGGAACTTTTGCAACATCAAAAAGAACTTCATGAGTTAACCTTGCAACAAAAGAAAGAGCTACATGAATTGGCTTTGAAGCAACAAAAGTGTGCTTTGGAAAAACAGCTTTTGGAATTGGAAAAATTGAAGAAGGAGTTATTGCAATGATGATTATAAATGGATGTATCTGAACTGCTAGAAATGTTTAAGAAGGTTTAATTTCTGTGAAGAAAAAATCAATTGGAACTTTCATATAAATGTTGAATTCAAGATGCAATTGATCAAGAGATTTGAATTATAATTCGTGTGAGTGATTCCTTCTTGTGAAATACTTGAGAATTTCTACCATTTGAACAGAAGTTACATTTTTCAATGACATAAAATATTAAGATCTGACACTAAGATTTTGACACTAAAGGGAGTTTGCCAATTGAGTTTTAAGCATTTTTACTTTTTTTAAATTGTTGAAATATGGTGCTAAATACTGTGTTATAGTATGATTAATAGTTGTTGATTGATCCTATTTTCATTTATTGAGTAGATAGTATGACCCAGTGGATGTAAGACTGCTTTTTTAACAGAAAACACATTTATGTGGTAATAGCTGAAGTTTCAACTACTCATGCCAGAGCTGTATCAGTTTTTACAGTTACTAATATCTTAAAATTAAAATTATAATATAAGAAAAATATCCGATAATTACTCGTAAGTTACAAACAGTGAAAAATTGAAATATACATTAGTCCTTAAGCAATGCAGTGTTACTAATTTACAACAGTTATTAAGAATTGACACATACTGATCACATCTTTCAATATTGTCATTAACCGTATCCGTAGGTGTGGCCCTTGTCCCCCCGGAAAATTTCGAAAGGGGCCATGTAACTTCGTTATAAAACATTTTGTTTCCATAGATGATATAATTCATTTCTAATTTGCCCCTTTTTTGAAGCTGACATTTGGTGAAGAACCCCTAAAAACAATGTGTAAATGGTCTGTGAATGATTCAACATGAAATCAATTTTATTCCTATATAAAAAGTATTATTAAAATTATAATTTTGTTCTCCTAGAAGTATATTTTATTTCCAAGAAAAATGTCATTTTTTTTTGAAAAAGGGAAAGTGATCAGAAATATAGTCCCTCGAACCTCTCTTCTTTTAGCCTGCGCAAACCTGTGTCTGTACAATTGCCTATTTATCATTCTCTAATGAGCTCTAGCATGACTAGTGAAAATGTTAGCTTAAAGCAAAATAATGAAAGGAAAAAAGAAGGGGGGGGGGGAAGAAAGAAAGAGAAAGAAAACACAACCCTCAGAGTTTTATATCCACCAGAAGATATATTATCTAATCAATAACTCTCTTATTGCATTGCATTCTTATTTTCTTCTTTGCAACTACATTTCAGTGTCCTATTATCTTTATAAAAATGAAGAATTGAAGTTGGAATTCTTGTGAATGCTGTGAAGTACACTTGCCAATGACAAATGTGTTGTCTTTAGAGTTCATGGCAATATGAAACTTTTGCTACACATTTATGGAAGAAAGCTGTTTCATCAAAGAGTGTTTTCAAGAAAAAAGCATTTTAACAACTTTTGAAAAGACTTGTTCAAAGGTCAAGGTTCAAGGGTCAAAGTTATAAATGTCAGTGAAAATCTTTTAACTGACCTTGTGTATTATAAAATTGATATTTATGTTTAATTATATTATTTGTTGCATATTTTATAATATAAATGTAGTACATTCTGGAATATTATTTTTGAAAGAAGTATTTCGTGAATAGAATTATTCTCTGAATAAAAATTTGTTGTATTATAGGTAATGTAATGCATAAGCAATACTTGTAAATTAAAATTTAATGTGATAAAATTTTTAAAAAGTTTCAGTTGACTTTATTTCATTTCTCAAGATTATGGTAAATGATACTACTCCTATGCATTTTTCTCGCACCTGATTTTGATATCAGAAACCTGAGTTCTATCACAGTGCTTCATTTTTTTCAACTGCCCAGGTTATCTTTTGTGCCTTCGACTTCGTTCACCACAAACATTCGAAGACCTTTTTTTCAGAGTAGCATTCTTACATTACAGTAGTTACTTTTAAGAGATATTGTGTCACTGTCTTTGTGAATCAATTAATTCACAAATTAATTTTATTAAAATATTAAAATAAAAAAATTGAAAACACAATAACTAATAGTTCATGCCCTTTATCTCGAATTTTGTTGAAGAAACTCTTGCTGTGTTTGATAGCATATTTACAATCTAATTTTAGAGCATATTAACTTATTTGGTAAAAATCAAGGTGCTGTAAAACGTAAGTTGGACACCTCTTGTGCCCTCAAATTTGTCCAACTTGGAGAGGTGTCCAACAAAGATTAGAGGACAGAATAACGTAAATGCAATGATATTGAATGATTTATGTTAATAGATTATATTAAT
Source organism: Teleogryllus occipitalis (assembly GCA_011170035.1). Taxonomy (NCBI): domain Eukaryota; kingdom Metazoa; phylum Arthropoda; class Insecta; order Orthoptera; family Gryllidae; genus Teleogryllus; species Teleogryllus occipitalis. The sequence continues at coordinate 367,501 of BLKR01000569.1, forward strand.
ATCATTACAAACAATGTTAAGTATTTATTATTATTATTAAATTTTATTATTATTATTATTATTATTATTATTATTATTATTATTATTATTATTATTATTATTATTATTATTGAATACTGCAATAAACATTTTGAATCACTGCTTTTGGAAAAAATCAATGAGCCACTGCTTTCTTTTCTGTACTATGGAACAACCCCATTCATTTTCAATTTTGAGCTGCAGTGCAAATAAAGTTTCTATTACCTCTGCTTGGTTGTTTGCAAAAGCATAATGTTCTAATTCAGCTGTATAAGAAATTGCTTCCTGATGTGAAAGTGTTTCTTGAGCTATAGTTTCTTCTTCCTCTTCTTCACCTGGAGAAGTTGGAGACAAACCTATAACTTTGGATGATAGTGGCGACAGCCCCTTTGCTTCCCAGAACCAACTTTAAATAATTCCAGCTGTGGCCAGAAGTTGCCCCAATGGCCAACTGTGTGAAAATCCCTCTTTCCCAGCACTCCCTGGCACTCAAAATACAACCCGTCAGCAAGCAGTCAAAAGAGAAAGGTTTGGTCGTATCCAACTTCGTTCTGCAGGAGATGTCCAACATCCAAGACAGAGAGTAATTTGGACATGCTAATGTATTGTGATTTCACGAGTTTCATAAAAGTGTCAAATTTAAGGAGGTGTCCAAGATATACAGATATCCAACTTCACAGGTTTTACTGTAATTTCAAATTAATAGTAGAATTTGTTTTTGTTCTCTGTAAGTTAAATGTTTGTTGTTTCCCTGTGGAATTTCTTAACTGGCATATCTTTATTATTCAGGCTTTCCCATTACTTGATTTTTTATGTAATAATAAGTGTCTACCATGTTTGAAGAATGTCAGTGAATTTTCTTCCCACTAATTTGGATTGATCATGCTTGTGATATGGAATGCAAATATGCCTCCTAATTTGTAGTATATAAAGGGATCATCATTTGGGAATCTTACTGAAATAAATTTTCAATCACACTGTTCCTTAAACTTTTTTTCTTTGTTTCCAGAATTATAAAATTTTCATTTTTAAAGTAGTAGTTTTCTAGATGTCCATGTTATCAGCCAGTGCTCTTTTGAAAACAATACTATTTACTTTCTTATTTTGCTATCATTTTCAAATATGTTTGCTTTCTGGTTATGTGAAATATTTTATATATAGCCCTTATTTGAAATATTTAAAAAAACCGTAATATTTCACACACTCCTCTTTAGCACAAATAATGTAATGCTTAGTGTTACATTATGCTGATAGATGTTTTTCTTTTCAACATTCGCTGAAATAACTCCTTTTATTCAGTCTTACAACAATACATTAAAATATTAACAACTTAAATTAAAAATATAAATAAAGTAAAAAGTTATGATGTATAAAAGTTTACAGTGATTGAAAATATATTTTCATCAATGATATATTGATTGAATATTAGATTACAAAGAAAATATTCGAAACTGATGTATTCTAGAATGCAATTAACTTGATGCATTAGGTTCTCGCCCATGTGTCCTCCATGACAAAATATGTACTAGTCACAAACTTTCTCGCCAATGCTTCCTTCCTTCGTGTAAAAATTGTCCATCTTAATGTTAGCAGCAGTCAGTATCACCTATTAATTCTCATTTTAATTATCAATAATTTTAATATATATCACAAAATTATTAAAAATTGTTTTCATTGTCATACAATTTATTTTTACTTTTTGTAAATGGTAGTGGAGTTTGCAGGCGTTATTAATAAGGTGGGGTTCAAATGCGTGTTGCAGGGCAGAGAGGAAGTATTCAAAATGTCCCAAATATGCTTTATGTAATTTTCGGACAGATAATCTCCGGACTTTGTTGACATAATATTAAAATATAACTTATTTCAATAAGATATATTTGGAAAAATGTTTAATGTCAACTACAATGCTGTAACGCAATGATGCTTCCTATTTTATTTGTTGTAGATTACGATTAATATTTTTACTTTGTCTTTTCCACAGTATTGAGAAAGTTAGTATGTAATGCTGGAAAAATTCTGTGTCGAGGTTCTAACAGTAATATTACGACAGAAACATTTGGATGTCCTCAATACTGCCTAAAACCAAAGCGTTTTGCCGAATAGCGAGTTTTTTAAACAAATTCGGCAAGCGGCTCAACTCTGATGTCGAGAATCGAGAACAAATTCTCCATCAGATTGCATCCAAGAAAAATTTGACAAACTCGTTGGAAGCTGAAGTGGCGGACAACGGCTGGAGCAGAAAGAGAGTGATTTTCCAATCCTTATCTTCTGCGGACTTGGTGGACTTTCCGGAAATGACCCAGAATTATTTTAAAATCTTCACCGGGACATATCAGTTGAAGCAGTCTCATATTTTGCCGAATTATTGGAAAATGACGCCACCTACCGCAGTACTTGAAGAAATATTAAAACTCGTAAAATTCCAGGTTCAATCACGACATATTAAGTCGAAATCCTATTGGTGTTACAGACAGTAGAGATTTTGTGCACTCTCGAACGTTAAAGCACTATCGATCTGCTCATGCGCCGGTTAAGTTTCGTATCACTTTAGTGGATCTGCGCATGCGCAGAAGATCGATAGTGCTGCCTGCTGGCATGCACAAAGTCTCTAGAGTTTGTGCACCCTCGAACATCAAAGCACTATCGATCTTCTGCTCATGCGCAGTTTGTTTCGCAATCACTTGAGTATCTGCGCATGCACAAAAGATCGATAGTCGGTCCGCCAAGACGGGCACAAACTAGAGAGTAGGGAGTTTGTGCACCCTCAAACGTTAAAGCATCATCGATCTTCTGCGCATGCCCAGTTCAAGTTTCGCATCAGTTCTGTGCATCTGCGCATGCGCAGAAGATGCACGCTATATCGATAATGCTGAACGCTATCAGAAAGTACGTTTCTCATTATATCTCTGCAACAGACTACCCGAGGAGGCTGAATTTTTGGGAATCTAGTCATTTTTTATTCTCTTTCATATGAGAATCACGATTATCGATTTGGTTTGGGGGCACTTTTCACTCCCTTATTCGGCTATACCCCTTTTTTTTAAAAGTTCTTGTAATAAATATTTGTGGTAATCTACAACAAATAAACTTCACTGTATTTCAGCATCGCAGTTGAAATTGAAACTTTTTGCAGATATACCTTATCGGTATAAGTAAGTTATATTTTACTATTATTTCAACGAAGGTCTGATATATCTGAAATATCTCACACCACCATTAGCCAAACGTGTTTTAAACTGATAGCAAAATACTTAATGTTGTGATCAAAAGGATGGTAGCTGATAAAATCAACTTCAACCACTACTACTATTAACTCGTTTAGTTCCACCGACTTATGTGGCTCAGGGCATCAATTAATGATTGACCAGGAGGTCCTAGGGGTTCGAATCCCGACAGTGGCACTAGCCACATTGGTTGAATTCAGCCACTGTCTAGAGAAGAATTCTAGCGGCCGGCAGCTCAAATCGGCAGTTTTCCATAGTTTCTCCAATTAGCAGCAGGCGAATGCAGGAGCATTACCCTGACAAACGGGTCACGGACCGCGAGCGATCTTTCCTTCCTCTTCCTTGTCTTATCTTTACCTTTTCAGACACATTTACATGCACTACATACCATACATGTCGGGAGCTTAGGGTTTGTTCCGGGTGGAGTGGTATCCCGTTGGTGGGAAATACCTTGCAAGCTGAAGGGAAGGTCGGCGCCAGATCTAGGCATCCAGTGGGGGAAGATCACCATCACATCCCGCAATAAAATATGTGCTAAGCGTACGGGACTAATGGCCTTGGCCATGGCCACCTTCAGTGGTGGTGGCCATGCCTTGGCAGTTGACGCGCCCGAAATCACTCATCAATCTTTCAGTCCTACTTTAGTCCCCAGGCTTCATTACTTTTGGTCTGATTTTACTGTTTACTGCTTGGTACTAATTAAATTGCTTGAATATAATTTTAATAACTGAAATTTCTTTGCATTTTTGAGATTTATTTGAATCATTTAACAATAGATCACAGCATATAGGCTATATTTGTTCTGTGGATTTCTGGACTAATTTTTTGTTGGACGGGCACACAGAATTTCTCAGCGATGGTGAACTTTTGAGGTAAATGCATCTTCCGATTTGAAGAATAATGTTTGTTTATAGTAGAGAATATCACAATACAGTCGACTCCAGTTACAGTGAACTCGGATATAGTGAACCCTTGGTTATAGTGTACTTGTCACTGGTTCCGTTTCATTTATATTACAAACTAGCACAAGAGTCGATTATAGTGAACCTGAACCTTGGTTATAGTGAACGTAGGAAATAAATCCTGGAAATTAATTGGATCTCGTATGTTATTAGGCGAGTTGAAGGGCTTTCGGAGAGAGGGACGGTGTTCCAACAGTGCAAGAGGCATTGAAAGGTATGAAGACTGCACTTCGATACTTAGAGATAGGACAATGTAGAATCAAGTATGGAGAGAATATGAGCTCTAGAGAAGGATCTAGAGAAAGTACTAATGAAAAAAGGTACCAAGCAAACAATTTAAAATAATTGATTATTTAAGGACAAATATAGATATTGAAATTTTCAGTTCGTGCTGTTAAAGAATTTTGCTGTACCTCTGTGTTAATAAAATCAATCATTATGGAGAAAATTCTATTTAATTTTGACGTCCATCGGATATAGTGACCCAAAATTGTTAGTGTCCAGATGTTCACTATAACCGGAATCGACTGTTTAAGGAGTTATCTAAAACCTTTGGAGATATATGCATGGGAAATGTGTTGTTGCCATTTGGCTACAACGGGCACATAAACTTTCAAATGAAGGTTTATCCTGGTAACTGCGTTTCGGTTGATCCGTGGTAACTGCGTTTAGGTAATGATATAAACATAATTTGAAGCCAAGATATGCTTTTTATTGTAATAGAATTGAATAAATTGAAATGACAAACTAAACCAATAACTTCAGTTTCTTCTTTGAGATAGCAACGACTCTGTAGTGATCTGTTTTCTGGTGGAGATGATAAGGCTGTTGACACTTGAGAAACATGGAATTCTGTACCGATGCCGAATGAAAACAACGAAGTTCTCGAAATGCGCAACAACGAATTACATAATCCAGGGGAATATTAGTGTTCAAAAGAATAAAGGAAGACTACATGATGTTTCGGAACACAACTATTATAAATTCAAATCTTCATTCGTTTATCTGTATTTCCGATCTAGTGCAAGGAAATATAAAAGTACAGAAATGGATTTATATCTGGAAGAAATAAATCCATTTTCTGATAACAGAAAATAATGTCTGACTCCGAGATCCACTGGAAGCAGTTCAAACAACTCTTATCATTGTAAAAATTATTTAATGGCTTTTCAAGAATTAAATGGTTAAAATGTTTGGAATTATGTCCTACCAACCCAAACAACTAATTTTATAATTGACATAGCAAAAAAGGCTAGTTTTACTGTATTTAATTCCCGTACAATTTAATGTATGTGTCTCTGGTAGCCATACGGCAACATGTCATAAAAATAACTAATTTGGGGACAAAGTTGAAAACTTATGTTTGTCTTCTGATCCTCCCTTTAATCAATTTTATGCCTTCAGTATTTGTTTCTTCACAAAAATAATTTGGGATTGAAAGGGTTAGAATGAAACATTTATGATATGTGGAAATTAATTCTAAATTTTGTCTATTAATTGGCAATAAATTAATGGACAGTTTCGATCGATCGAGAATTCGAATTTAAGTTGTGTGTGCTGGTGTTGCGTCAAACCAGCTCACACTCGTTTCTCAACGAAAATACTTGTCAGTTAATTCCACATTGGCAATTAGCAAAAAACCATTAAACGTTTCCGTCGAGGTGTACTGGCGTGGTGTCAAGCCAGCTCCCTCCCCTTTTCACAACGAAAATACATTGGTTATGTTTTGATAATGTGTGGATAATACAGGAAAAGATAAACTTTGTAAAGAAAACAGTACCAATGTAGTTTGCAGAATTGAATGTAACAGGTAAGGCAGTGGCGTAACGTTCGGGCTTGTAATGCGGGCGGGACCAGGTAAAATAGGGCCTTTATCAGGCTGAAGATTTTGCGATTGTAAGAAATATTAATTACTTGATACGTCTTCTGATACTTTGCAATAGTGGATATGATAAAAGATGAAAAGCAGCATCTTCCAGATGAACGATTATTTTCCGCTTCGGTATCTTATTTAACCATATTTCTAAATAAATAAAGGCAAGCAATTCATTTAGGTTTTATAACAGTTTTCATTTCATAAAATTAAAGAATAAAGGCAGATTTTTTTCGATATTGTTTTTAATCATAGACTGATGAATACTTTATGGATAATTGCTAAAGGATATTTTTATTATTTAAGATACACTACTAACACTACTTGTGTTTGCTATACACACACGAGCGCGCGCGCGCGCACACACACACACACACACACACACACACACACACACACACACACACACACACACACAGGGCAAGTCAATAAATAAGTCGCAAACGTGTGCCTTATGCCATTTGACATTTCGCGCGCAAGTTTCGCCAGCAGATGGCAGCATATGTATGCTTGTCGTACGACATCTCGCAGGCACTCAGTCAGTCCGAGGCTGTTAGTGCACGATGGCACATGTGTTGCACGAGTGTACTCGAGAAGAACAGCGTACAGTTGTAGGTTATTTTTCTGGGCCAAAGGACTGTTCACAGAAGAAGTGCATCGTGAAATGCGTCCCGTCTATGGTGACGAATGTTTTTCACGGAAAGCTGTGTTCAGTTGGATCCAGAAGATTAACCGCGGGAGGAAAAGCATCAGAGATGGGGAGCGTCCTGGTCGTTCTGCGGAAGTGTCAACTGCAACCACATTGCAGCGTGTAGATCACCTCATCCGTAATGACCGGCGTGTGAAGATTGATGACATAGCAAGTGCTGTAGGCTGTTCACATGGAACCGCATGGAACATCGTGCATGAGCAGTTGCAGTTTCGTAAAGTTTGTGCACGGTGGGTGTCCCGCCAGTTGACTATGCAACATAAACTGAACAGAATGGGTCTGTCCTTCCAGCATCTCACTCGGTACACAGAGGATGGAGAGGACTTCATGGCACGAATTGTTACGGGAGACGAGTGTTGGGTTCAACACTTTCAACCAGAATCCAAACGTTCGTCTAGGGAATGGAAACATACCGCCTCCCCAACAAGAAAAAAGTTCAAGACGATTCCATCGGCCCGCAAGGTTTTGCTCACCGTGTTTTGGGACATGTGGGGAGTCATACTGCAGAAATTCCAGCCTCATGGTGAAACTGTGAATGCCGCGTTGTACTGCACCACTCTGCGGGAACTCCGACCGGCCATTCGCCGCAAGCGACCTGGACTCCTGTCAAAGGGTATGATTCTTTTGGATGACAATGCCTGCCTTCACACAGCACGACCAACGCAGGAGCTGTTACGGATATCTCATTGGGAACGCTTGGAACATCCACCGTACAGCCCTGACGTAGCCCCCAGTGATTTTCATCTGTTTGGGCCCCTAAAAAATCATTAGCCGTCATTTTGATACAGATGATGCCGTAATCTATGAAGTTACATGTTGGCTGCGACAGCAACCAAAGGACGTCTTTGCTGCTGGCTTTCAAGGACTTGTAATGAGATGGGATAAGTGCTTGAATGTACAGGGTGATTATGTGGAAAAGTGAAATAAATGTCAAAAAGTTACTTTGATTATTTTTGCCTCAAGTCCGTTTTGTGACTTATTTATATATTATATATTAATATATTATTATTAATATATTTATATTGTGGCGGCACATTATTGTTACGTATAATAAGAAAAATTATTCGTGAACAAAAGAGCTGTGTGTCGAGACACGCTGGGGCCCCCACCGCCCACCACCACCGCCGCCGCCGCCGCTGGCAGGTCCCCTCCGAAATCGCCCGTTTCTAAAGGGATTTACGACCCACAGCCGCGCGCTGACAGGGCTCACCCTTGTGAATGCTTCACTGTCCTCGGAGCCGATATTTTTCTTTAGGTGATTCCCCGGCCGGGAAGTACATGATCGTTTATTAACTCTGTTTATTGAAAAGAGTGTTTATGAAAACGGCCATTGCACACGTGCACACACTTAAAGATAGAGTGAGAGGGAAAAGGTCGAATTGACGGAAAATTTTGGAGAATCTGGACATCTGATTGGTGAAGAATAAACCACGACGCCATAGGTTTGGGCCAATCAGATCACAAATGACAGGGGAAGGGGTGATTTCGAAAGCAAGTAAGCAATTTGGGGAGGGGGGAACCAAAGGGCTCGTACGCACGGAGCAAAAATCCAAAAGACACTCTCGATTTGATTTTCGGCCGAGGAGTTTCACGAGAGGCTCACGCACAGAAAGGAATGGCTTCTCGATTTCAGATCGTTTCGCCGAGATTGTTGGTACTTTAATTCGTGACCATTACGCCACTGTGCATAAAACGGCCAGTTATTATTTCGCCAAGATAGCCACAGGTTAATGCTTGCCTGTATCTTCTGGTGACTTTCGTCATCTTTCTGAGCCACGCCGCCAACCGATACCTGATGTGGAGTCGCCGCTAGTCTTTCCGAGAGGTGGAGACGGCCCATGCACCCCGGGCTTCCTCTAGCGGACGCGGCCTGACGCCGCCACATCCCAGCGCGACCGGTGCAGGAGGCGCTGCCACGGCTGCCGCCAAGGGAGGCCCTTCCCCGAGCCCACAGCCCCCAGCTGATGAGGTCACCGACCCGAGGACACTCCGCTACCGAAGTGCCGGCTTCTCTCGCCATCAGCCGCCATCAGGCAAAATAAACCTACGCTCCAGGTTTCTCTCCGCGCTCTTCAAGCGTTTCTGGACTTTTGAGTAAGAGAAAAATAAGTAAAAAAACTTCTTTTATGTAAGCGTTGCCGCGCATTGGCTATTGTGATTTATGAATAAGAACCCAATTTATAATTTAATTTAATTTTTTTATGAGCTCATTAGGTAGGGTTAATTTTACTTAAAATTCACAGTGTAACTTCTCTGACACCTGTCAGAAATAAAACTCACATTTATTAATCTAGAATAACTTCAATCTGATTGAAACAACTCTCGTCAACTTCCTTCCACCATCCAACTCAACCGATTGAGCTACGTCCGGGCCGGCGTCAATCACAACCAGATAACGCAGACCGCCGTGACAATATATATATATATATATATATATATATATATATATATTGTTTATATATATATATATATATAAAGTTTTCATACAGGTGACTCTCAAAATTGAGAAAATGTGAAAACATGTACTTTGTGCGGCGATAGGTTGCAGGTTAGAAGAGAGTTGGGCGAATCCGAAAAGCTAGCCCAAACCTAAGCAAAACAAACTAGTGCGAGAAAGACTGCTAGTCAACTAGAGCGAGCGCGCACCACCGCCGCCGCGACGTGCGTAGTAGTAGTAGTAGTAGTAGTAGTAGTAGTCGTAGTCGTAGTCGTTGTAGTAGTGGTAGTAGTAGTAAAAGGAGCAGCAGAACAGCAGCAGCAGAACAGCAACAGCAGAACAGTAGCAGAGCAGCCGCAGAACAAAACAGGTGCAGAAGCAGCATCAGTAGTAGCAATAGTAGTATTAAACTAAAGATCTGGATATCTAGACCGGATGTCTGTTCCAAAGTCTCCATAACGCCACTACTCCGGAGCCGTTTTTAAAGACAATCTTGACATTTTTAAGCGTTCTTTGTTTTGTTCTATCAAAACGTTGAATGTAAACATTCAGAGCCATTGTTGGGAAAATTTTGAAAATGTCGTTGGAGCTTGAAATGAAGTAAAGGATTCGTATCAAATGCGCAGACGGGCTGAGTTAACTCAGGAAAAGCAACTGTTGCCATTGCAGTGATTCTTTTCGGAAGATCCTGAAGTTGAGCGTGGTGAACTTTTGGCATAAATTAGCTAGCTTCAATTGAGCATCTGTGTGGAGGAAAATTCTAGCTTCAGGATTCTCTGATCGGTAGTTTTCCGTGGTTTCAGCGATCAATACCAGACGAATGCCGTACCAGAACCCTAACAAACGGGCCGTTGAACGCGCGAGCGATTTTTCCTTCTCCCCTTGTCCTCTCATCTCCCCTTACACACATACTACTTACACTTACATTCACTACACTACCGCACCTGTCGGGAACTTAGAGCTTATCCCGACCGGAGAGATGCCCCTCTGGGGGAGAAACCTGTGGAAGGGAAACCCCGCAAGCCGACGTATATGTCGGTGCCAGATATCTCGTTCCAGAGGAGCAGGAACGCCGCTTATAGCACGCACTACACTCACGTGACTATTGACCAAAGTAGTTGTCGCGCCCGGATTCACTAAATATTCTCGTGACAATACACATGAACGTTATAAAATAATACTATTCGTGTTGTAGTTATGAAATATATAATCAGTTTATTATAAAGAATGGTCTCCATTTTTATTCGAATTTGTGTGTGGACTCTGCCAGCTGCTGGCGAATCTGTTTGTTCAACATGCTAATGAGGTGGTGATCCAGAGCATATGTCCCAGTATTTAATAAGCAGTCACGTTGTTGCACCAGTTCTTGAAGCTTGAATTCCACCGATGATTTCTGAAGGTCATTACCTGTTCCTTTTTTCTGAAAACGAAAGAAGAATATAATCAGCAGCATATACTAACTGCGTTTGATGGAGTGTTCCTACAATTTCACGGAATTTAAACACGGGTGTAATTTGATTCTTTTTTGTCAGTAGTAACAAGTGAAAACACAAATCTAATATATATTTTTAAATTATTTGCGGCATACATTAAAGTAAATTTTAGAAGAAACAATCGAAAATTGGTTTTCAGTTCAAAATTTTATAATTGTCAAATAAGAGTGTTTACTGCTCCTCCTTCATCGCAGATTTAAACACTAGCAGTGAATGGTCAAACGTACAGTAACTGGAAAATTAATAAATATAATTACACTAATGCGCTAAGTGTGTTCCTTTTCTGTCAACTCCTTCCTCCTTCGTTTTCACTCCTGCCTTACATGTAAGAATCCCTTTCCCCTAATCGCGTACGTATTTCTTTGAATTATCTTCTTTTTATTATGTACTATTGAATTTAAAGTTTGAATGTGGTCAGGCGAAAAAGCAGGTAAAATGACCTCCCCACCAACAAAGACTATTTATTTATTTACTTACTTATTTATTTTATCGATCCGACTGATGGCGCGGCCCGTTAAATTTGAAACGGATATTTTGAGTTTTGGGGGTACTTTATAGGAAGCCTCAACAACTTTTTCAAAATGTTCTAAAAATGGCTGTAAATGTTTCCCTCGGATAGAACAGAGATGCTTCAAGAAATGACGTAGATTGCATTTTCGTTGAACCCCTAAATTTTCAAAAATTGCAAAAAATTCAAAATTTATCGGTATCTTCCTACAACTACAATATAGAAGATGAATTTTTTTCCTTTATGAAATCTGTTAATCAAAAACAGATCTTGAATTAAGACTACGTACAATTTTTTAAAAAGATAAGTGGTTTTTGGGTAATTTTGTGTGTAATTTAGGCTATTTTAATTTTTTTTAATGATTTTCTGCAATGTGTCTCAATATTTTCTCCTTAAATTTTTTCTTCTGTGTACCAATGAACGGCAATGAAAATGGTACTGGTTTTATTTTCGACAAACTCTCTGCATTTTCCAAAAATGAAAAATTTGAAGTAGAAAAATTGCGCTTTGTTTGACGAGCTGTCAATTTTGAAAATGGCATCGCGGCGGCAGGGCGCTTTGAAATCTAGAATTCTTCTCACTGTTGCTTGGTGAACATGAATGGAACGAGGAGGCTTTATTTATTTAACCTTAACGTTAAAATATCTGTACCTACAAAGAAATTCCATTCAAATATATTATAGTCGGGAAGAAAATATATTCAGTAGAATGTGTAAAACAAGTTCAGGTTTTTACAATGGACATTAAGTAATGACACCGAAGTAATGTATAATTTGAATTCATTTCACACACCACACACGTTGAAACGATGCTCAAAAGTTGAATTATATATACGCTAAAATGTATTCGTAATACATAGTGCAATCACAATGATGTTCTTTCATTTTGTAAAGCGTGTATTAAAGGATTTGGAACATAGACATGTTATGAAGCAGATAATATCCTTATGAAAGGAAATTGATTTAACTCAGAACTAACTCGTACACTTCTACTTTAGAAAGGATTGTTTGGATGATTATGGTATCCAAAAATTAGAAGATCGCTTCGATGTAATTAATGTAATATTTTGTGAAATTATCCTCTTTTTTCTGTGCTATGTGCTACAAATGCAGTCAAACCTCAATATAGCGCCCCTCTACATTCCGCCACCTTCAGTTATCACGAAACGCCAAGAACATTATCAAGACACGTGAAGAACTACTGGTAGTATAACTCTCCTGATCTCGCTCGCTTTTCCAGAAACTCCATCGGTTGTGAACTCGCGAGTGGCCCGTCTCCCTCACGAACTTGACAAGCCTACTCTAGGAAGTGTAAGGAAGCAGTCTTTTGGACTTGCTGATAGTGTGTGTCCAGCCCGATGATCAAGCGAACGAATTTGAATGTAAAAGAGAAGCATGAATTGGGTGCTTATACACAAGAAAATCCTTCTGCTAGTCTGTAGAATATTTTAAATCGTTTTTCAAATCAACGGCGTGAGAGATATTGAAAAAATTACTTTTGCGTAATTTTTGAAAAAGCAAAAGGATACAGAAAAATGACTTATGTCATTTTAAATAGTGCATTTAGCACCAAAATGTCGAAGAAAAGCCGTTTTTGAGAAAATGGCGTTTGAGCGTTTCCGAAAATGTGGAATTTTGAGCTTTATAAGACATTATTTAAAGCATATGTACTCATAAATGCAATGATGTATACAAATCGCCGATAATGTAAATACTAACAGCGCAAGAGATGTCAAAATATTACATGTGTTTTTTAAACAAACGAATAGAGTGCAAAATCGAATTTATATAATCTGTTACAGTACATTTAGCACTACCATCACCAAAAGCTTAAAGAAAAAAATTTGAGGCGTTTTTGAGAAATTTTTAAAGTCTTTAAAACAATGTACGTGATTTAAATGAAAGAACTAAACCTGGAGAACAAATTTCATTAGAACGAAAAATCTCAATCTTCAATTTTATAGTTGTAGAAAGACAGCGAAAAAATTTCAATCTTCGGCCATTTTCGAAAATTGAGAGTTAACAGTTACAAACGGATATATGCTACCTTTATTAAGTGTAAGTGCAAGACCTTAATGAAATAACTAATTATGGAGAAAAAAAATTACTTTAAATAAAAAGACATCGAAAACGTTTTAAACTTTTGCTATTTTCGAAAATTCAGAGTTAAGAGTAAAAATGGGACCCATGCCTCCTTTATAAGTGCATTTCACTCTATTCTTACAAGCATTTTAAAGAAAAAATGTGTAGCCTTTTTTGAGAAAATTTTGAAAATGTCGCAAGGGCTTCGCAGAGCTTCAATTGAGGCCAGATCGACGGGGGTTTATTCAGTTTGGAAAAACTCCTATGCATAGTTTAAGCGCTAGTATTGTGCACAAACGACAGTCAGACGGACGAACAGACGGAGAGAAAGGCGTGCGAACTTTTTTCTTTTTTGGAATCAGGCTCAAAACGTGTATTTCCGTTGAAATCTCGAAATCAATTTTCCGCAGCATTACACAACTTTCTCTCTACTTCGAATATTACATCGTATATACATACGTCCGTATACGTGAAAGTAACTTGTGGTGCTAAATAGCACAGACTTTCTCACCTTTAGTAACGGTTATGTAATATACAGCAGTTTCATATTTTTTTTGAAAACTGACATGATTTGATTCAAAATTTCGGCCATGATTTCACTCAAAATTTTTTCATATTTTTTACAATTGTACATGACCGACGATCTAATATTGAAGAACAGACTTCGTTAGGAAATAAATCTCTATCTTCATTAAAGTTGTTGGCGGAGGAGGTCCGAATTATTTTAAACTTTTGCAATTTTCAAAACTACTCTAATCCGAACTGCAAGTGTAGAGCGCCTGATGAACTGCTTACGGGTGAGTAGCAGCTGAGAGGCGGCGAAGTGTCTTCGGGGGCGTCGCCATCAGGGCCCGGTGTGGGGGATGGCGGCGGCGGCGAAGGCGGCGGCGGTGACGACGGCCGCGGGCGCGGGGGCGGCGGCGGCGGCGGTGAGGGGCACGACGCAGGGCGCCGAGGCTCCTCGCAAGGCGGCAGCATTCGCCTGGAAACGCACGCGCCGCTTCCTTTGGGAGGTTGCCACGCACACTGTGAGGTCTCGGGGGCCTTAGATCGGAACGTATTTCAATTCGGTGTTTGAATTCTCGAACCCTGGTGTTCCCAACAGGGTCGGAATCGACATCCTGAGGGTCGATGAAATTTTGAAGAGGGTCAATGATGTTAAAGGGGTCGATTGGGGGTCTCTATCCGAATATGAACCGGCACAGAGTTGATAGGTATAATGAAAATCTCAATGATGACAAAAAATATTAAATGAACTTGATAATTTTTTCTGAAGGACAGCAACAAAACATACAATAAAAATTACAAATCCGCTTCTCATCTTTCGTATTCGTCGTTCCTCCTTTTTATGCCATTTTTCTAACCGTGCGTCTGGCACATATCAGCTTTTGACGGTTTCATCCAATCGGAAGCTTGAACGTCACCATAGTGACGCATAAGGTCCCGAATGGATGGCACCGTAACAGCTGATGACATGTCAGACGCAGCAAAGTAAAAATCGCTGTATAGGATCAGGGGTGCAGCTGGTGCAGTGCAACGTAAGTAATGGACCTAAGTAACGATTTCCGTAAGTAATAGACCTTTCATAAGGATCCCCGTGGACGAATACCGGCCAGCGGTATCTCCTCACTGTGGACCCAGGGCGTTGGTAATCAAGGAAAGTGTTAACCCCCTCACTATTCGCTTACTTATAGTACCGGCAGCGTATAAGCGACCCTGACAGTTCGATGCGCCGTTGTCACGCATTGCTACGCACATGGCACCACCTACATGAGAGGTAAATGAAATCTCAAAACATTAACACTTACCGACAAGCGATGACACGTCTTGATATCATGTTCATAACCTTTGTCACAACCGAAACTTATCGCATCCCAAACCTTGAACTTGAAGACTTGAGAAGTCAGCTCCGTGTGGCTTCGTTCTCTAATGGGCCTATCAGCCGTGCAGTCGCAACTCTACCTACAACATTGTCGAGAGGTAATTATATTCTGCCGTTTATCTTTTCTGCCTTGAAATATTCGCGAAAACATACAAAAAATCAGATCCTCTTTAATGCTACACGATTGAGCGATGTATGGGGCGTAGCCCTCAAAACTCTGAGCCTTGGACCAATGCACTCGGCGCTCGGAAGTCACACATCAATTGGCCTGGCACGCATCGGCAGAGGCACATTTCATTCGCACTAATACTGCTGATGACAGGGATCTGCGCGCTTCTCAAGCGACTTCGTGTGAGTCATGAACGGCAACGCTGAACCGTGGCTGTGAGAAAGTAAACAAATCCTCGCGAGCTGATTGCTTCCGAGCAGGTCACATGACGCACCACAGCACGTGGCGAGGGAACTGTCAGAGTCGCTTATACGCTGCCGGTACTGTAGAGTAAAATTATATTATGTAAATAAAATCCTTATTTATTTTAAATTATGTTGGAAGAATGGGGGAAAGATAGTCGCAAAATAACAACATTGAGGATGTTGTATTTTCTATTGCAAAGATTGGAATAATATATTTTAAAGTATTTAAAAAGACATGCTGGACGCTTTTCCCATTCTTCGGTTGCCGTTTTAAAAATTAAATTCTGAAATATTATCAGGTTAGGACACAATCGCCCACTACTCAATTACTTCTTTCAATTCCTCATAAGAAAGGGGAGAAAAGCAATTATTTAAAACTATTCTTCCACTTTTTCACTATCCTCCCCAAAAAATAACACTAAAATTTTGATGAGTATCACTAAAGGCTGCAAAGCGCAACGGAGAATATTACAATCGCGGACGCTCGCTTTCCAGCAGGCTGTTAAATAGAGATCCAACGCCTTGGCACGTTTTGTACTGGAGGGGGGGATGTCGCGCGCATACGTTGCCGCCTCCCAGTCCGACCTGAAGGCATTGGAGCCATTCGCCAATGGCCTGAGCTGCGTTCGCACAATATCTGCGTTGCATAGACTAGCTGGTACCGATATATGACGCCGATCGCACGGAAGACCGAATGAACGTAAAAAATCTCAATAAATTCAAAGAAAAAAATATTTTTTTTGTTTCCTTGGGCGTTAACACGCGACTTGCACCCCCCCAAAACGCCACTGATATTGGCGAAGTATAAAACAAACTGCACTCCATGCTTATTTTCTCCTCTCTATCCTTGTATTGTTACCAATTAGATTTTAAACTTATTTCCACACTTATTACGGAGAGAGACCCTTTTCAATTTTATGCACTGGGACATCCAAAATTCTGGCTACGCAACCGCTTAGCATGTTTAGAAAAATCAACAAATAATAACTATGTTTCGACAACGATAGTCGATAGTGGAAGAAAATACTCGCTGCTATACGCACTGGAGAAATGTTAAGGCTAGAAATGTTAACGCACAACATTTTGTAATCATTGCAAACCAATGAAGATCAGAAACTCCGCTTCTCGGAATCGGAAGCATCTTCGATTATTGTAAATCATCTGCATATTTACCATAACAGTGGTGTACGAAGTGTTTTTTAAGACATTTATGAGTAATTCTTTGTGTTCTGAATATGTATGATATGTTATAGAGAAAGGTCGATGAAGCCGGGAATTATTTTAAATAGGTCGATGAAAGAAAGACGTTGAGAATCCCTGCTCTAACGATTTTTCAAGTGCTTTTTCATTTCCCGGCCACAACTGCTTCTGATGGTACACAAGATTAGTGTGCTGCCTAGTGGTTTCATCTAGAGCGGTAGAACACAAATTTCAAACTCGAATGTGTTCAATATTGTCAACATTGAAGCTAAAGATTTATTTTTCTGTGCACTCTATTACTCATTAAATATTTAAAGCATTGTACGTTTCTTTTCAATACGAGAATAGTTTTTCCTAAATTATGAGCTAAATCCTGACAATTTTCCATAAATGTCTAACGGAGTTCTCAAAAACAAGTTGAAACTAGAGGTGCTACAGAATGACACAGACTTTCTCATAGTAAAGTTTTCTAATTTCCTTGGTGCGGACTGTCTTAACGGTGTAGCCCCATCTTCTTGCTAGCTGCCATCTATCGTCACCCAGGTACATTTTTTGGTATTTTCTCAACTTTTCTTTTTTGCTAATAGTAGAACCGAAATATACCTTCAAATATATCAATGAAGAGTAAAAACTTGTCCTAACTGGAAATTTTCATTGAAAAAATTGAAGCCGTTTTTAAGAAAATGGCGATTAAGCATTCCTGTAAGTTTGAAATTTGAAGCTCTTTTTCACAGGAATCTATTGAGTTTTCGAAAAACTTCATTTGAAATCATTTGAAGTACTTCCACTCGCAAATGTATACAATCATTAATGTATACAAATCGATGGAAATGTGCATATTAACGGGGTGAGAGATATTTTTTAAAAGTTACATTCGTATAAATTTTGAAAAAACAAAAGAATACACCCAAATGATCTTTACGTCATATTAAACAATGCAATTAGCTGTCTCAATTGGGAAAATCTGAAGGAAAATTTGGAGCCATTTTTGGGAGAATGTCGTTTGAGCGCTTCTAAAAACGCGGAATTTTGAGCTCATTTTCACATAAAATTGTTGAGTTTTCGAGAGACTTCATTTGAAGCTATCTAAAGCACATATACTCATAAATACATTAGTGTGAAGAAATCGCCTCTAATGTAAATATTACCAACTTTAGAAACAAGTCAAAAAATTACATTTTTGTAATTTTTGGAAAAACGAAAAAATAGACCAATTTGGTGTTTATGTCAAGGGATATGGTGCATTTGGCACTACCTCTATCAAAAAAGGTAAAGAAAAACTTTGAAGCTCTTCTTGAGAAATTCTTGTTTTGAATTTTATCCTAGTGTGTAACAAGGGTCAGTAATAATATATGGTGCTAAGCCCATTTTCGATGAATTCTCCGCATTTTCGAAAACTGCAAAAAGTGAACATTTGAAAACCACAAAGTTAAAGATAAAGACTGTTGTCTTAAAAAAATTTGTTCTAAAAAATCAGCTCTCGAAAAGAGCCATTCTAGGTATAACTGAGGAAACGTAATTATAGCATTTTGTCTTCAAACATATCAATGGATTGAGTGTGTACTTATCAGTACTTCTTTCTAAAAAAATCAGAGTTCAATGTACTATTCAGCGTTCAAACAAATTTTATTCGAAATGTCTATTATCTGGTTTATTAATAATACTATTTCAAACAATAAAGGTACAAAATCAATTCTGAACTCACCCAAAGTATCTTAACTCTTCTCTGTTGTACTTTATTTGCATGTTTATTTCGTCTCTGTATTTGGACTTGATGTTGTGTATTTCCCGCATTGCTCTCGCCCATTGCTCTTTAAAAAATATTTTTGACCGATAAGCTATTTCGTATTTCTCTTCGGCTAGTTTCTAAACAAATAAGATGTACATATAAGCTTGCATACGTTACTGTCGAAATCTGCAATTACTGTATACTAGTATTACCTAGTGGAAAGTATTTTTTTAAAAAGCTCTTTCCTGAAAAGTAATATTTATAAGTCAAAATTAGCATTATCCAAGTGTGTGACGAAAAACTAAATTTGGCTGACATTATCTGCTAACAAGTAGCAAAACCCAGTTTTAACTGAAATGGAGAATACGTCTTTTAGGCACAGATGGATAGACAAAATTATGATCGAACGAAAAACGCTTCGGAAAGAATACACTTTTTCGGTATTAGAGTGCCTCAGAATGTAAATTTATGTGAACATTTTGAGGTTGACTTTTACATGAGTACTCACACAACTTTCTTTATAGTACTTCTTATTCGAGAAAGCAAGGTTTTACAAATAGTAGCATCTTCAATACAAAGTATAATTCTAAATTCAACTATTGTGTAAATTGACATATCACGTTTAATATTTTGCCACTCATTTATTATAAAGAGAGGTATTCAAAAAATAAATTAGTTTGCAGAGTGAGCCATTTCATGAAAAAATCTCAGACAAGAAAGTTCCTCAGAATATTAGCAATAAATGATTCCCTCGGAAGCACAGATTCACATAGTTTTGTAATTTTCCATTGTTTCTCCCTGCCTATGTCACCGCAACATACAGTCTGTCTCCGAATAAATGACACTAACTTTTTGGGGGTCGAAAATGATAAAATTTTTTCCAACGAACCTATAGTGTGAAATTTCTTACAATGGAGTTATTTATATGATATTTGTCCTTGATTGTCAGGCAACTTCTTATGCACAGGTGTTCTGCAGGTCATGTTCACGCTGTCAAGATTTCAGGAACTTGCAGAACACCCGTGCATAGGAGTCTCCTAACTTTCAGGGACAAATAACAAATGTGTAACTTCGGTGTCTATTTCCCACCATATGTCTTTTCGGGAATAGTGGTCATTTCGACTTCTCTATTTGCCCTTGAAGTTGATAAAATTTATTCTGAAACATCAGTAGTACGCCTTTCATAGTCTCGAAATGCTGTTGGAGGAACGGAGGTCTTTAGCATCAATTGCGAACAGCGAGTGCATTGCAATCCTGACGACCGGCCGGCGAGTTAAGGTTCTGACGGCGTAAAATCGGGTGCGATTGCAAGCTGTGCACTATACAGGCTGCTGTTATTTGCATTTCATTTACGTCGATTCACAAATTTGCATTATCGTCGTTTGTATCCGAAAAAAAAGAAGAATTTCTTCAGCAACATCCTTGCACAACCCTCGGGACGTCAGTGATGAAGAGATATCGTCAAGAAACTGCTGTGCAGAAACAAAGCGTTTCTCAGCAAAATGAACCATTTGTCCATCTAATTGAGGAGAAGACGGTGGCGTGTTTATTTTTTCCTGATATTCACCGAGCATGTTTATATAGCTCGGTTTATTTAAGTCAGCTGTAAGTAGACTTAAATAAACGTAGAGATTTCCGTAGAGATTTGCCATGACAAAATCTAAAAACATTATCTAAACGCTTTAGACGTTTGTATGAACGCAATTTGCACGAGATACTTACAAAAAAAGTTTGTTTTCTTTTGAAACGACTTTTAAAGAATGTTCAAACAGGCCATTATTTCCCTATTAGTATTAATTTGTCTGACATGGTCGAAAGAATTGTGACAATGACTTTCAATTTAGTCAAGAATTTTGCGTATACAACGAGGAATCATTGCTATATTCTGGATGCATTTTAATTGGTAGTAGTTTTAGAGTTACTGTAAATCCTAACGTTTTAATAGAAAATTGTTGTCTTTGTGGCATCTTATCCAAAATCTCTTATTCTTTTAATTCTTAATTTGTTTAACGGCATATTAACTGATAGGCTTTAAATTTATCGATTATATCCCATTTTAAAAATCATCATAAACTAATTTAAATTATTAGCAAATTAACCAGCGTAATTTAAATTATTAATACTTACTAGATCTTTCAAGATACCGGCTATCTGATCTTCCGTCAAACTGTTTCTCTTTAACTTTTCTAATTCGTTCTCTAAGTCTTGTTTTATCTTGAGAAGCTGATCATTTTCATCTTCTTGTAATGCAATTTGATCTAAGAGGTGCTTATTTTCTGTCTGAAGTCTGGAAACCTGGAATGCCGAGAAATGAATTATGAAAGGGTCTGAAAAATGATATAAATGTTTCTTCGAAAGCTTTTGTCAAAGCAGATCTTATTTTTTTTATCTGAAGTATGGAAATCTGAAATGTCGAGAAATTGCAAATGAAAGGACGTCTGAAAATGGTGTAAATATTCTCTCAAGAAATTTTGTCATCGAAGAAAGTAAGCAAGTCAGCATCTGTACTCAAAATGGAACGAGGAGGTACTCAGCTCGATGATCCTAACGCAATAATTCCTTGATCTTTCAAGTGATTTTTATTATTTTGAAAAGCATTATTCCTCAATGATTCCAGAAAATTCATCATGAAAATGGATGAGGCTATGCGAATTAAGCACGCAAATCACATATTACGGACAAAAAAGTTGAAGAAAGTGGTTTGCAGTGAAGCCAGTCAGACCAATCATCATTCGAATGACTTAAAAAAGAGAATGAAGGACTCAAAATAATTAAAGTAATTAATATAAATATCATCCTTAAATTTGCACTCGCACTCAATAGTTCTAGGGCTTTAAGTAGATGTGTTTGTCCCTCCGACGACTTCCAACCCCTCGTGTCAGAGATCCTCGAGCTTGGAAGCCCCCCGGGTTTGGGCAAAACGTAAATAACGTCCTTGACACAGACAAAACTGTATGGTTTACTAGCTCATTGCTGACTCAAAAGAAAATTCGGAATATTTTAAAAATGTTCGTCCCCAGAAGTTCACTATAACCGGAGGCGACTGTAGATGCTTTCAAAGGCGAGTACTTTTTGCCTATTTTTCTCGATGAAACCTAAAGAACTGGCTGGGGTAGGTCCACGCCCTTTACGAGAGGCATTTCAAACTTTTGAGAAAGTTAAGAGGGCGTGTACAAGCGGGAAATGCAAACCCATTGCGAAAGTTGCGAATTAATGTGAATTGGGAAAGGAGAAGAAGGTTTTGATGTATACTTTAGATCGCGAGTCAGTATTTCCACGATACGTAGAATAAAGACAAGAGCTAACGACCCTTTACAATCCCCAGAAACACCCGGTAAAGAAAGGTAACATAACAGGAAGCCAATTTATTATACCCTACGTAACTATATTTTTTACGAACTTTTTCCACCAACTTTCCACAGGTCTTCGAATGAAAGGTTGATTTAGAGTACTTTAAGTTATTAAAAATGTTTCTTTTTAGTTACTATTTACAAGTAGGCTGCTAGGATAAGCTAGTAACATTTACAGTTCATGAGAATCCGAGAGAGGTTACTCAGGGCAACTGATGTCACTATAGTGCTTCTGATCGGGATGTCCTAGGTTCGAGTCTCGACGGTGGTAGAATTTTCGACACTAGCTTGTCAGCAACCTCGAACTCAGTCGCAGTCTGGAGAATTCTAGCAGCCGGCTACATTGATCGGGAGGTTTTCCGTGGTTTCTCTGACAAACACCAGGGGAATGCTGGAGCAGTACTCTAACAAACGGGCCAAGGACCGCGCACGATCTTTCGTTCCTCTTCCCTGTCCTCTCCTCACCCCTTACTTACACCAATATGTACTACACTACCACACATTCCGGGAGATCGGTCGGGAGCTAAGAGCTTGTCCCCGCTGGAGCGGTTCCCCGCTAGTGGCAGATACCTGATTAGGGAAAACTCCGCTGGGCGTCGGTAGGTTGGGCCGGATCTCGCCATCCAGCGGCGAAAGATCGCCGCCACCTCCTGATTAAAACACGCACTACACTAACGGTGCAACTGACTTTAGCAGTTGACGCGCCCGGTACATTAACAATCAATCAACCATTAGATCACGAGGAGTTAATTATAATAAAATAAGATTCGTCACGGCAAACAAGTCAGTGTTCCATGGGATCCACTTGCAAGTCAAGAAATTAGCCAGTCATGCATTACAAAATGGGAGGGGAAATTGTAAATTAGAATCTAAGATCTGTCAAAGGTGTACGAGAGTAAAGATTAATTAAGCTGTAATGAAAAAGTTCAGAATATAGAGGACAAATTTTAGCATTGAATTATCTCCCGACATGGCGGTGCCAGTAGCATGTTTAATATTATTTTCCAGAGGTTGACATTATTTCAAATACTTCAGTAGCCGCCTTTGTAATTACTACCCTCACTTTACCCGCATTTCTTCAATCAAGAAATGCGGATAGAGTGGTTAAGAAAAGTTGCGCGGATATTATCTAATTACTATTCGTAATCGTGGCCGGACAGATTTGTTCGTACAAAATGAAAGAATATTGTGAACTTCCTTCGGGAATTCTCGAAAAATCTATGGGCAATTGGTGAAGGCGTATTTGAGAGTTACTCGTATATGGAAAATAACAGTGTAAATTGTTTTGATGAGACGGAGTTTTTAAGGTTATTTGCCTCTGCTGTCGAAAGTTATACGTAAACATTTCAAGGATGTTAGCTGATGTACCTTCTACATCTATTTCGTTCCACTAGTAGTACTACTACTTCTCAAGAAGCTTATGTGTCTAAAAAAAGGTGATACGTAACTGAAATGAGTGACTAATGGGAATTGTAAATTCACCGCACCATTCCAAACTTGCAATTCAATAAAATAAAGTTCATAACAATTAACATTTCATATTTGAGCATTTTGCCATTTATTTGTCGTATTTTACTGTTTCTTAAATATAATAAATTGAATTCATAAAAATGTGTTATTTGTTGTGTAAGTAGCGAAGTATGCATAATGTATTCAATGGTTCCTCGGGGACATAAAAAATCACAAAGGCCCGCAAGGGTATTACATATGTGTTACATGTTTTGTTTCAGGTCCATAAACATACAGTAATGAACAAGTAAACCATAAAAATCTTTTTTTCCACCGGTAAATTACTATTGATCTGATTTTATAGTGTTATTAACAAAATAGCAACGAACAGTCCCCGGCTGTACTCCTACGATAAATATGAGAAAGGGAGCTTAACAAAACTTGTGCGTAGTGAAGCTAATGATCATTACATGATTCATTAATGATCGTTACATGACACATAATGTATCAATGACAAAAGAAGGAATAAAAGTCAATATGTTGAATCATCATGCCTACAAATATATAGAATGTCAGGCAATTCACGAATGACTAAAGGAAAAAAGCATGTCAGATATATTTACAAATTACTGTAGTATTTAAAGAGACAGATAACACACACACACACTCACACACACACAGACACCGACACTCACAGGGACAGACAGACGGACGGACGGTCAGACAGGTGGACGGACAGGCGGTCAGAGAGGCGAATATATAATCAGGCGAACGCAGACGGTCAGATATGCAAGCTCTTGAACAACTTGACAGACAAACAGACGAACAGATATACAGGCGGATAGAGAGACGAACAAATAGATGGACTGAGAGATGGACTGGCAGAGAGATAGATACGCAGACGGACAGGCATGGGCCGTCCAGAAAAACTGACGGACGAACAGAAAGCCACCCAGATAGTTGAACCGAAGTTTAAAGAACATGTTTCTTTAATTAACTTATCGCGAATCGTGTATTACCTCCAAAATCTCGATATTTGTTTATTTTATGCCTTTGCATAACTTTCTCTTTCTCATAAATAACCTACAAATACGAGAAAGTAAAAACTGGATGGTGAAGAATTGCCATTTGGAAGTTGACGTCTGCCCTTGACATCGAGCGTGATTTGCAATGATGATTTCGAAGAAAATTTGCACTTTTATTACCTCGAGCTTGAAATCATCTTCCATACGTCGAGAAGCTTCTCTGAATTCTTGAAGTTTCAACTGATACTCCACTTCCAACGTAGATGGAGTAGGGGCCAGCTGAAATAAAAGCATATTTTCGCAACATTTTTACTCAGTCAGATTGTTAATTTAGTGTCATGGTAGCTGTGAAATACCAACATTTAAATGTAAACGAACATTCATCTGAAAAAGTAATAGTTTTTTACACGTTTTTTATGCAAGAGAAAGACGGGTCTCGCAAAAAAACTACATGGAGGAATGTTGTGAAAAGTGAAAAATCAAGGAATGGGGCAAGTACAAAACACTGCAAAAATGATTTTCCTGCTGACTTCTCGGGAATGAAATTTTTTGTCGCCTTGACGGGTCAGCGAGCGTGTTATCTGGACGCACTTCCATATTTTCATATGATTTCTGAAGTATAGTGAACGTTGACACAGTTAATGTAGAAGAGTTAATGTAGAATCGCATATTTTCTCCCATTTTTGGGAACAGTTACGTAATATTACAATATTACAATATCCGCCCTCCTAACACCTCAGCTATCACATATAAGGCCGATACAGTTCAAACGAAGCGACTGTAGTTCATATCTGCAATTATTTCGATAGCCAGGAACATTTGTAATTTTTTACTTCTACAAACATCATTAATAAATTTCAACATTTACAGTATTTGCAGCACATTACACAAATTCACAAGAATAATTTCATACAAGCTTACCTTCATTACATCACAGTGAGCTTCCAATTTTTACTTTCTCGCCCTTACACCGTAAGAGAAGAAAGCATTGTAATCGTGCGCCGGAAAACAACAAATTTTCGGCAGAAAAACTTATTGCCGGGCCCTGGTAACGATGAAGTGAATAAATCGCAATCCTATGTATAGTAAATTACTTAATAATTTAAACCGGGAGAGATGGCCGAGGGCATCAACTGATGCCACAGTAAGTAGTGCCTCTGACTGGGAGGTTTTAGGTTCGAGTCCCGACGATGGTAGAATTTTCGATATTTGTTTGTCAGCTACCTCGAATTCAGTCGCTGTCTGGAGGATAATTCTGGCGGTCCACTGCTCTAATCGGTAGTTTTCTGTGGTTTCTCCAATCAACCCTAGGCGAATGCCGGAGTAGTACCCTAACAAACGGGCCAGGCACCGCGCGCGATCTTTCCTTCCTCTTCCTTGTCCTATCCTCTCCCCTTACACACACTTACACTAATATGCACTACACTACTACACATGTCGGGAGACCGATCGGGAGCTTAGAGCTTGTCCCGACTGTGCCTCGCGGGTGGGAGATACCTCTTTACACTGATACGTGGGAAAATCCCACTAGCCGACGGTAGGTCGGCGCCATACAGTGTCTCGCCATACAGCGTGGGAAGATCATCGTCACCTTCCGAGGATATACATACGCTACACTTACGGGACTAATGACTTTAGTAGTTGACTCGCCCGGAATCACTAACAATCAATCAGCTTAATAATTTAACACTCCTTTTTTCCTTTTCCGGATTAAAATAAAACCGGATATGATCGAGTGATGAACCACTAGGGTGGCCGCCATCTTGTAGAAATTTAAATGTTTAGGTGTTATCCACGTTGCTTGGGCAAGACCCACTGAGGATGGGAAAATATTGTTCCCGAAAGTTACTTTGGGCATAAAATAAATATATATCATTTATTTTTATTATTGAAGTTTGATTCTCCCCATATCTATAATGAAGAGCACTAATAATCTTAGACTTTTACAGGTACATCCGCTACAACAGATGCTTCAAATGCCCACTATCGACGCTAATGCACAGTCGAAAACTCCTTAAAACAAAACATGTGTGTATATATGTACAGTACAACGTAAATAGTTGTTATTCATATTTTATATATTAAAAATACATATTTTATATGTTAAAACATAAATATTATCATTGTGATAAGCTAGAAACTCTCGGTTGAATTTGAACATGAGAAACGGCATCAGAGCATTGTAAATCTATATATTTAAAAAAATAAGGTATTTTGCCATGGCTTCGTTTAGAGCTTCTACTGAACCGATTGTAGTATTTTTTCCTTTAAATGAAAGAATGTGATCCCTAGATGTGTTATCAGATATTGTTTGTGTTGATTCACCAACATTTAGTGTGTAAATTAATTAATTAAATATTTCTTTAATAGTACGCTTATCAATAGTCAATTGTTTTCTTCCAAAGGGTGGCTGTTTCAAAATCGATATATATGAGTCGATATATGAGTCGACAGCGCCACTTCATGGTGGCGCTGTTTGATGTTTTGTTTTGATTGTTGAGATTTGTTTACAATTCATCAAGGTTTTGTTTCAGTGTAATTATTGCATTGTGGCGTTGACAGTTTGCATGTATTTGCTTTTGTGGTGAATTTTGTAGAGAACATTTGGACAGTGTGTTTTGCTCGGTTGTACTGAAGTAGTGAAGTTGTTCACAGGTTATGTCGAATTCCGAATCGTTGCCCACGCGTCCCAAAAGACGCAAACGTACATTAACTGGACGCAGGGAAAGAGAAAGTCAGCGTAAGTGTCGTGATAGTGAGGTCATTTCGTTTTCTGCTGGGTCGTTGCCTATGAAATGTCAGTTTTGTTCTGCTTTGCACTTCGCATGTGAGAAAAATTCTGCAAACGATTTACTCTGTGTTGCTTAAATGGGAAAATAAGTTTACCTTCAGGCGATATGTCAGAAGAAATAAAAATTGTATATAGGACATGATGACACATCAAAAAACTTTAGAAATAATATCCGTCAGTATAATAGTGCTCTTTCTTTTGTGCAATTTGGCACCGATATTGCATTGCCACCTGCCCATGGGCCATACGTGTTCAAAATTTTGGGAACTCACATCACAGAACATCTTCGTTATACCCTGAAGATCCAAACAATGCAACGTATTGTGAACATTAGTCTGGTCACAGTATTTTACATTTATCTCAGATCTCACCGTCAAATTTTGACGGGTTTTCACTAGTAGCTCGTAAATTAATACATTGAGAATAAGGATAGTCGAGGAATACACGTTGTCAGGGCGACCGGTAAACAAGACTATTGTTCTATGGTCGCGAACATGAAGCATTCATTTGTGAAAAGAGAAACAGGGCCCCATATGTGTGGAGGAGGCGGTGCAAGCCGTAGTTTTGTAAGAATTTAGTAATATTCACTCTCTTATGACGGAGGCTAGAGCGGACGCATTTGATCAGACGGTACGGGTATTTTCAGGCAAGATTGGGGGAGGTGTATTCAATTATAGGGAAGTGGGTGGCATGTAATTAGTTCCGAATTCTTAAGAGTTGTATAATAATAACTTAAATACGCCATATTAATTCTTGTTATGAATGTCAAGTTAAATATAAAACTTAGAATAGTTATATATAAAACTTTAAATATAAAAATTAGATTAATAAAATAATCTAATACATAAGAGACAATTTTTGCAGCACCATAAGGCAATCTTTTCGGGGTGAATTTAAATTCATTTAGATGTCAGGAATGTATCAGAGCGAATGGATATCTGTTCCTGCATTTTCTATAACGTGAGTACATTTTATACTTTCTGATAGCGAATGCCCCCTATGTTCTTATACAATTTTACGAAATTATGTCCTTACGATTCTCATAAGAACCAAAGTCTTACTTGCCGGAGCCAAATCTCCCCACGATAGGCAAATTTATAAAGTGGTCGGACGTATAAACGGCGTGTTCGGCATGTTGTCAGCATTGTTCTAGCGAGATGAGTCATTGCCCTCGCCATCACTTACCTCTTTCGCGTATAAATCTGTTTCGCAATTTTCCTGGTCTTCAGAAACGTTTGTCGGCAATCCAGGAGAGTGGGATTGTAGCGATTCGTTAATATACGATTCTGAAACCAAATAAAAATCATTCAAAATACCTCGTATACTTGGCATGAAGAGATTCCTCATTTTCATGCAACAGCTAAAAAATGTTAACATCCAATGCCCGTTCACCAGACCCTTGGCGGTGAGGCCTCATGGTGTGAATGTGTGTGTGTGTGTGTGTGTGTGTGTGTGTGTGTGTGTGTGTGTGTGTGAGAGAGAGAGAGAGAGGGGGGGGGTTGCGCCCGCGCCTTCGTTCTTAGTTGGGTGGTCTCACGCCAAACGGGAATTAGGCCGACCGGGGGAGAATATGCAGATAAATCATTTCGGTTTTAAAGAAAATCCCCACTGTTTTTTCCTCAGTTAGATGAAGAAACGTTTTTACTGTCATTTTTCTTAGATAAGCCAGAACGAAAGAGTTGCTCAGAGAGACGACAAGCGACCCGCGAGTATATCGCACATCGCTATTCAGAAGGAAAGAATTGCTCGGCCTTAAGAGATGTAAGCCGCGTGTACGTCTCGCATCCTGTTGAAATCTATAGAGAAAGTGACAAGTTTGGTCATGCGGAACGGCCGAAATGAAGCGAATTGTCTGATAATTTCTACACCGAACTTCGAACGAACGCGCCTCACAGCTGGGACCAGCCAATCACAAAGCTGGATCGCAGTTGACGCGACAACGTCGCTAAATCTAGCACCCCTACATTCCCAAAACACAAACTTTCTGGCATCTTAATCTTGGGATAATTGTAGCCAGTAAAAACATTTTGAACTACCTCCCAACACCTCGAAATTATGATATAAAAATGGGGCTAGTAAAACTAGCATCCCAACTTTCAAAACATTTTGGAGCCATAATTTTGGACTAATTTCAGCCTCCACAACAAATTTTGTACTACCGCCCAATCCTTCGATATTAAAACATCGAAATGGGGTAGTAAAACTAGAACCCACAATCTAAATATTAAAAATCCCGCGCCATAATTTTGTGATAATTAGAGACTCACAAAAAAAATTCTGCCTTCCTCCATGTCATCCCTAATTCAGCTTTCAAAATTACACTGGGAAAGCTAGGACTTATTATTTCAAGATCTCTTTCAACAATAGATTTTATTGAGGAAAATCTCTATCTTCAATATTATTCGAGAACAAAATTTAACCAAAAACTTTCTCTTCTTACGAAGTATTACGCGAAAGCTAGTCATATATTCAAAAAAATTGTACTTGTAATCTGTTTTTGAAGAGCAGATTTTATAAGGGGAAAAATCTCTATCTTCAACATTGTAGTTGTAGGAAGAAAATTTTAAACTTTTACAATTTTGGAATAATCGAGGATTTTAACGACAAAGACACAGGGACCAATGTTTTAAGATCCCTTTGTGCTATCTAAGAACAAAGTTTTAATTTTTTAAAAATTGAGAAATTTTTAAAAATGTTGAAACTATTCATCTTAAAGTCACTGTGCGTTCATTTTGGTCTGATAGATAAAAGAATATCAGTTTTGGAGAAAATTGTCTGAACAGTTTAGGCAATCGTGTTCACCACAGACAGACGATCAGTTAGAAGAACGTTTTGCCGTCAATCGACATTTCGGTCTGAAAGACACAAGACATGAATTCTTACTACATAACGCGTTTCAGGAAGTAATTTACTACTTATTGAATTAGATTTATTCTCTTTTATTTATTAGGTACCGTCAATAAGAGTGTTTCTGACGAAAAATGCCGATGACCGTCTCACAATTGCAATACTTTCTCTTTACTACTTACGTAGTAAAGCGAGAAAAAATAAAAGTGTGTATGTAAATTAGAGATGTCACGAGTTGACCCGTGATGGAGACGTAAGTACGCTCCTCATTCATGTTTCTGCTCCTGTTCATGTCCGTACTTTTCTGTAGAATATTCCCAAAATTAAAATTCCTTATCCAACTTTGAAAATAAAGTTGTTTTTAAATGATTTAACGTCAAAAACACTCATAAAGTAAATGAAACCATTTTCGTACGTTTGAATTATTAACAATGTTGGCATGTCGCATTAATTGGCTTTCAAGTAACATACAAAAACTGACATGAATATTCTGCTTGCACAAAACTAAAGCGCCTGGCGCATTGACAAAAGCTATAAAGATCCCCCAAGGTATGGAATGTTTACTCAATGAAGAAGGAAGTGAAATGGAATATGCATCTTTCTTTTCCCTTACCTGCAGGCGGAGTCCTGGGACGCTCCATGCGGCTCGTCACAATAACTTCCTCCAGGGCCAGCCTGACCTTCACACGCGCACATACCACGCCTTCCAAAGTTTTTAGTTCCACCACAGACAAGCAGTTGGTCTGCAATGTAAAGATAATGGCAACAATGACGCAATCTAACCTTAATATTGCACAATATCTCCGCATATAATACTTATAAGCAAGTTGATGATGAATGGAGACAAGAATGGAAGGCACCAACATAATTCATTATTGATTACTGCTTGGTGATGTTGTGAATGTTATACATAGTGGGCTGTATTATTCGTGAGTGAGAGGAACAAAGGAAAATCCTGTTTAACAGTATTAATAAATAAATATCCATCCCTGATGAAGACCTACTAAAGTGTCAAAACTCAGGCATCTAACATGTAAATTGGTTTTCATTTAATCATTGACCTCAAATATACTCGAATACATTCACAAAAGAGGAGAGAAAAACAATATTCAGTAATGGGATTGCTGATATTCATATCGAAATTTACATAAGAAATATATGGCCCTAACAATGGCAATCTGTGGGTTGTAAATTAGAAGGAGCAGCCTTTGTGTCCGAACAAATGCATATTATCTCTCTCCGAAATATTTCTTGAACGACGGTAAACTTTAATATGAATTGTAAGACCGATTTGCATGAAATGGGGTTTTAATCCTTATCAAAGTCAACGTTTGTTGTTCCGTTTACGTCAGAAACGGAACATAATTGCGCTCACAAAAATAAATTAAAAAATATGTATAATAATAATAATAATAATAATAATTATTATTATTATTATTATTATTATTATTTCTTACTGAAAATGAGCGTAAGCTCGGTGGGAGTTAACCAACAGAGAAATTACAAGAATAAAAATAAGAGAAACAACACATACCACTATTAAAAAAGATACAAATAAACAAAAATTGAAAAAACTCAAAAAGACAAGTCCAGAAAAAAATAAAATTTGCCAAGTATAAAAAAATTGAAAAACTATAAATACAAAATAATACATCCGAATATTACAAAAGATAAATAATACAAAAACTAAAATAGAAACACAAACAGACGTGTACAAAAATAGATTAAAATCGCCCTCTCTACTCCGTACTGTCTCTTCATTTCACTGCATCTTTCTGTAACCAGTAATTTATATATTAAAGGCAGGTATATGCATCGCACTTTTCCCGCACTTTTGTTGGCCTTCGCGCGTCCGTGTCACCGCCAGCAGAACAGTTCTAAATGGCGTTCACACTAGACGCGTCAGTGAACGGATTTTTGTCTGGTGCCTACCTTTCGCTCACCGGACCCCACAGGGGTGTGAGTCATGAAACCTTCCTCTCTCCGGTCGGTGGCGCTCGGCAGTGGCTCCGTGTGAATGGACCACTGGCCATCTCGTGGAGCAGAGCAAAGTCGCTCGCCTTTCACCAAGGAGGTCCGGGTTTGATTCCCGTCGAATCTCATGTGAAATTTGCTCAAACGAGTTTGGCTGCTTCACAAAGGCTAGCCCAATCCCTGCGAAGTGTCCTAAACCCCACCCCTATCCTTATTTCTATTATGACCGCTGAGTAGTGACGCAGGAGCGTGTGGTCGGAGGCGCATACGCGGAGATGCTACCTATCCTTTTGACAACTGACTGCGACGAGACGTGGCGGACCTAATATTAACGAAGGATTACTACAAAATTTTTAAAAAGCGCTGTAATAAAGTCATTATTATTATTATTATTATTATTATTAATGGAGGATTACTCCTGAAGCGCAAAGCGCTCAACGCCCTCAAGGGGCTTGGAGACGCGTCGCGTCAATTGAATCGTTTATTTCAGAAACCCGTCAAACGCCAAAATTCAAAATGCGCTTTAGCGGTGGAATATTGTTTCATGAGGATAGACACATTGCTTATTTCATATTTACCTGAAAAATATTCATTTATTAACTGCTTTAATATTAAAAAATATTTTGAAATCGGAAAAACTGGGACACTTTTTCTCAATTTTCTTGTCAAGACAAATTTGGCGTTTGACGGGTTTCTGAAATATACGATTCAATTGTAGACCCAACAAATTAAAAAGGGGGGGCTCTGCCGCTTCTCGGTGGCGCCACCGAGTGGCTCCGTGTGAAGGCAGCCTAAAGCCCTATTTGCAAGTACCTTTCCTTTGAAGAGAGGCGCCGCGTCCACTTGGCCCGTGGCGAGTGGCACGCCCCCTCTGTCCGCCGCCGCCGCCGCCAGCAGCAGCACGGCGGGCCGCCGCAGCGCCACCTCGCGCCGCACCTCCT
The DNA here is from genome assembly GCA_011170035.1 of Teleogryllus occipitalis. Taxonomy (NCBI): domain Eukaryota; kingdom Metazoa; phylum Arthropoda; class Insecta; order Orthoptera; family Gryllidae; genus Teleogryllus; species Teleogryllus occipitalis. Next base: position 400,408 of record BLKR01000569.1, read on the forward strand.
CAATGGAGCCCCCCAGCAGCAGGGTGGCGGCCACGCCCCGCGCCGCCTCGAACCGACCCACGCCCTTCACCACCACGGGCTCTCTATGCCGCAAAACCACCATGGCGCTGGCCTGCTCGAATCTGCGCAACGAAGGCGGACACACTCTCCGTTACTTTCTACGAAACATTTTATTGTATTTAATATTTTTTTAATTTTAATGTATTTAATAGTTGTATACCAGGTGGGAAGAGGGGGCAGCGATGAATCACAGCGTAATTTCTTTTTCATACATCTTTGTTTAGGTAAGAAGTTACAGTTTCGTCATTTTGAACTTCTATTATTAGAACCTTTCCTATCTCTAAGTGATAGTGTCGTCTTTCAACCTAATCGGATGTTTAGAAAAACATTTGAAATAGTGCGTAATTCCTTTGTGGAAAGTCCGGCGTTCTGTTGCAGCCAAGCCTTACCATAAACACTTTGCAATCTTATTTTAGTATCTGTCGCGGTAGATAACATTTGCGCAATTGGAAAATTGTAAATAACGAACTAGTTCCTCAAAAAAGGGCATTGCATTCTGAGCCTCTGTAAAAAGGACCTAACGTACAGAAAATTTTCAAAATATATATGGTTCTGACGTACCTAAACTAATGGGGCTACAACAGCACAAACTTTTCCCCACTATTTCTAAATTTTATATTTTCGACAATTCGGAGAGATCAACGAAAATGAGACATGCGCCATTCTTTTAAGCGTCCCTTCTTCTAACCGTCTAACATTTTGAGCAGTTTTTGAGAAAAATGTATTTTTCATAATTTGTATTAACTTCAAGCATCAATTACCCGAAAAGTATTCATATTTTTTAAATTAACATGACTTTTTTCAAAGATTTTAATTTTTAGAACAGATTTCGTTTAAGAAAAACCAATCTTCAACAGTGTATTTTCGCAATGTTTTGCAAATGTTTGGAGTTTTCGAAACCACAGTTGGCCGGAAATTGGACTAGCGCCATTTTTTTACAAAGACATAGGAGGAGAAAATGTAAAGAAACAATTTGGAGCGGTATTTTGAGAAAAACAATGTTAAAAGTGCCTACATATCTTGCAATTTTACACGAAATCTACTCATTTTTTGAAAATTTGTACTTGCTTCAACATCTGTCTTTAATTAACGAATTCTCTTCCGGTAATAGTCTCTATCTTCAATAGAAGTATAGTTGTAGGAAGATGAAACTTTTGCTATAGCAGAAGATTTGAACTTTTGCAATTCTTGTGAAATCAGAGATTTTAACGGAAACGAGGGATGCACCATTTTTTAAGCGGCCCTTAACAATGACAAAGTTTATTTAAAAAAAGGGTGCTATTTTTGAGGAAGTTGGAAAATGTAATTGACGCTTTATGTAAAGTACCCCTCATAATCAAAATATCGCGTTTCAAACTCGCATGGCTTTGAGTCCCTATAAATTGATCGAGGGATATCATTTGTGGAGAAAATTCGCTTAACGGTTTAGGTGCCAACGCTAGCGTTGACCACACACGGACAGACACGTTTTGCCGTCAGTCGATTTTTCGGTATCAAGGTCGCACAGAACATGAAACCTGACTACACAACATGTTCAAGGAAGTAATTTACTATATGTATGAAAGAGGTTTATCCAACAAGCGTGACGAGACTTTGGCGGGCACGAACGGTGAAACATAGGATATATGCGGACGTATGCACAGAGAGAAACCCAGTGACTGGTTGTGGTATAACAGTTAAAAGAAATGTCTCTATCACAGACTAATATAGAGGTCTTAAGGGAGAGCTCATCAAAGCGATTTTGTACCGTTTTGCACCGCTTAGAAGTGCGAGAAGTTTGAAATTTTATGAGTCTATTTCCTCATACCTACCAACTCAAAAATTATGCATTCTGAATTCATCATCATCATTATCATCATCATCATCACACGCGACCCTTAGCTGAAAACTACCGTTTCCCTTGGTATGAAAGTCACTATACGAATGCTTCTGTTTTGGGATGAAATTGTTTATAAATAGACTAATTACTTTCTTTTAAAAAAATATATAATGTGAATAATAAAAGCTTCCAAGAATTGTGTAAATTTAATGTAACCTTCAAGAAAAAAAATTGCATTTGTAAACTTTTTCATACTACGAACAGCCAGAAGCGTACTCGGTGTTATTAAAATTGAAATTTTAATAATTTAAAACACATTTGACTGTGAGTTCATGCCAAAGTATAAATGGAGAAGTTGCAAATCCAGGAATGTGGAAAAACATGGGTATGAAGATGATTGAATATTATCGATATTTTAAAGATTGCAATTAAAATAAACTGAAGATAAACTTAAGAAATGTTGAAAATGCGATAAAATAGTTTAAATGTAGTAACTTAACAATCATACCTGATATAAAATCTATTTCCTAAGGAAGTGGTGTGCACTTGAATACTGTCCAGTGTGAAATTCATAGCGAACCATTCATGTTCACTATACTGCTGGGGCTGGATACCATTATCTACTTCCAAAATACACATATCTTTGTGATTCCTCAACGTTCCATTGATATCAGTCGAAAGGCTTCTGGTTTCATAAAAGGAGAGGTCCTCATTGCAACTTTCACATTCTTCTTGCCCTCCAACTCTGTTATCATCATATAAATATTGAATTGTTAGAGCAATGTCTATAAACGGACATGAACCTGATTCTGAAACAGGTATTTCATTAGTGCTTATTTTAGTGAAATAAAAACGACTTCTTGTAAATAGCATATCGTTAAAAGACTGTTCATAATGAAAAGTTCGTAATACGTCTTCTGAAATTAAATAGCTCCCATTAACATGACAATATGCAATTTCATTTCCATTTGATGTCAGTGCAATGACAGCAAGGTCCTTGCGTTGCAGGTAATCTATCAAGCTTTCCAAATAACCAGGCACTCTCACTGTAAATTTGCAATCGGTATCTAAGACAAGTGAAGAAAGTTCACATATTTTTCTTTCTTGCTTTGTACAGCCCATAATATCCCAAGATAATGCAAATATTCCATCTGATTGATCTGGAGATTCAGCAAGCTGTAATAAAGAGTCGGAAGTAAGCATGACGATTGACATAAATCTTTAAAAGTCAAGTTACGCTTACCAGATGTAAATCGCCTGCAGATTCGAGAGACAGAGTCATTAAAAAGGTACTGGTCAACTGCTGATGATGTTCATTGTAAGTAATGCTTTTGGGGAAGGACATTAAGGGTATCTCAATCTTCGATACTGGAGAAGCGCTGACGGTACTTTCCTGTATTGCAAAATACAATATTTCAATCGTAAACAAAAATGAACAAAAACAAACAAAAATGTTTTATATTATATCTTTTATTATATATTATTTTATATTATATTTATGTTATATCGTCAATTACCTTCCAATCTGCCATTCCTGTGTCTTCAACATGCAAATTTAACAGCAAGGATGGATTGTAAGATTTTACATTCGTCTTTAGACCTAACAAGCTATGCCATGTCCCAGGAGCCTGCAATAAATGCATAATAATGTGTTTGTAAACAACTAAGTAATCAAATGTTTTACTAGCGTTCCGTAACAAAGTGTATTTAAAACATTAGGTATGTTATATTTCATTAAAACTTCATCTTGAGTTGAGAACGGGTATTAATATTTTAATGGAATTTTGCTTAAAATTCTTAAGCTGATTTTAAAGGTTCATCCTCTATTATACGACTATACAAATTTAAATGGTCCATTTCAGCCGAAGTTGGATTTTCAACTAAATTCAATTTTTAACAAATACTGTCAGCCAAATCACTATTTCCTTAGCAAAGTGGGATAGATCTCATTTGAATTAGTAAATATTACCAATCACGGAAAACCTAAAACTAGTTTTCTCTAGTATTACGAGTTTAACACATATCGAGTTTTGACAGAAACAAATTCCATTATTCCTATGGTATATACTACTTTGGCTGCTCTCACATCCAATCTTTACAAATTAGGTGTCAAAAGAAAGAGAAGTTTACAAAATTCTGATGAATTGCAGTTCCACTTTATAAATATTAAAGCTTTGTTGAAAAATGCGTCTCAATCAGGTAAGCGCAAATGCAATTTTCAATGCATAGACCGCTTCAAGGTCTGTTTTTGAACACGAACAAGCATAACTCAAAAAACGTTCTATTAAAATCTATTTCTTTTTACAAGATACCTCGAGTTGTGTTCTTTAATTCATTGTAATTTTGGACATTCTTTTGCATCTTTAAGATTTGGAGACCCACTTCGAAGCATCGCGAGAGCCGTACGGTCAGCAACGTGCGGTATCTCCAATTCAATGTGACATTAAACGATTCGACAATGTATGAAATTTAATTGTTCTTATTTCGAGAATATTCCTAACATCTTCAGATCCGACGATTCCGTTGACCCCAAATCAGTTTCCATTAATTTAGTTAATTATTTTGGTTTGTGCGACAACGCTATGGTCATTAGCACCGTACGTGTAGGGCATGTTATAATCGTACTGCGGAAACTGACTCTTCCTCTTCCGCTGGAATGTGAGGTTTGACGCCATCCTACACTGCGGCTTGTGAGGTCTCACTCCAGGTATCTCCGTGAAAGGGGCACCGCTCCAGCCGGGTCACGTTCTAAACTCCCGACTGGTCTTTTGACATGCGTGGTAGTGTACACGACTGTAAGTGTGTATTTTAGTGTATATATAAGGGGAGATAGTGGCGACGCCATCCGGTCTGCCCAGATCATGACACTGGTCGCGGAAGCCTATGACATAATGTACATTACCTTATTTTAAGATATGTCTTTAAAGGACAGAAAGAAGAAAGAATTTTTAATAAAAATTCTATATCTTCATTATTGTAGTTGTAGGAAGATGCCGAAATAAAATGAACTCGTGCAATTCTGGAAAAATCAGAGATTCGAACCAAAATGAGACCCCTCTTAAGCAGTCGTTACGCTATCCGAGAACAAAGTTTCATCCGCAAATTTGGAGCCGTTTTCGAGGATTCGAAAATGTTGTAAAGGGCCTGAAAAAATCATACAAAGGCCCGTAAGTCCTAGAAAATGTTAAGTACCGTGAAAAATAATATAAATAATATCAATTTCAAATTAAGAGGGCCTTGAATTCAATTAACAGGATCAGGGAATATACATTTTTGAAAAAAATTGCTGACCGGTTTAGGATTCAGCGTTGACCACAAACGACCTGAGAGACGTTTTGGCCTCAATCGATTTTTCGGTATCAAGGAACCTCATATCACACTGACTACTCCACATGTTAGAGGAATTAATTTTGTATACATACAGGACCAAGATTTATCCACTTTTCCATTATCAGGGCCCGGCAATAAGAGTACTTCTGCCGAAAATTCATTTTTTTTCGACGCACAATCACAATACTTTCTCTTCTTACGAAGTAAGGGCGAAGAAGGAAAGGCAAGGCAAGGCGCAGGCCTGGGTACATTACTAGTTTGAAAAGTCAGATTAATCCGCTCCAAAACTGCCAATAATATATATTCACTTACTTAATAATTTGCCCCTTACAGTGAGGGACTCATTGCTATCATTAAAAATAGAAAGGTTGCTTACCAAAGTGACCTGTTTCCTTCATCTGTCACATTTCATTTATCTGGTTTCTTCGGCCTTAAAGGTCCATGAAATTGTTTCTGAAGCCTAGCATAATAAAAACAAACATTCAAGTCATTCTTAATTTTAAAATTATTGTATATTATTAATGGAACTGTATCCAATACGCTGACACAACACGAACTCATTTCACGAATAAAACAATTCGAAATAATGCATTACAATGCATTCTCTCCGTAAATATGAAACTACCAGAACAAATGTACCATATTATTATTATTATTATTATTATTATTATTATTATTATTATTATTATTATTATTATTATTATTATTATTATTACTATTATTATCTCAATATTCCACTTATACAGCCCTTTTTCAATACATTGAAACATTTGATTTCTTCAAAATAAAAATAAAATGTTTATCTAAATATGTTTCCCCATTTTTTCTCACCAATTTCAAGTTCGCATAACCTGCTTCTTCGAAAAACCACGAAGATTCCAAATGCACGTTTCTTAATGCTGTAATGGCACGAAAGTTCTATCACGTTGAGACGCCAATTTTATGTAATGATTATACATATGTAATAATTTATACATAATATATTTTACTTTCTCGACTTTACTTCGTAAGAAAAGAAAGTATTGTAATCGTGCGCCGAAAAAAAGGAAATTTCGTCGGAAAAACACATATGTAAGCAGTTTTTGCTTAATTTTTCGCAAAATATAAGCAATTTTGCATTATTTAAAATATTTTGCCATAAAATGTCTGCAATAAAAAACTTCTTTCGTAGGTATCAGAAAACGGTAAAAAAATGTAGCTAGTCTCATTGCAGGCGAACTCTGTATTTTCAAAATATGCAAAATTTAAAAATTACATATTTGAAGATAGAGATTTCTGCTTTAAACAAAATCTGTTCTAAAAAATTAGCATATAATTTACAATTTTTTGAAAAAACGAGTAGTTTTTGCGCAATTTATGCTCGAAATTTATGTAATTTATAAAAGAAAAAACTTTTTTTAACTGCTCTTCTTATTTTTTTCCATGGATAAAACAAAAAAACACTTTAAAAATGGCGCAGGTCTCGTTTTCGTTGAACTACCCAAATTTTTGAAAATTCCAAATTTAGAAATAAAGCTAGAAAGTATGTTCTGTTGTAGCATTAGTTTATCATCGATATAACTTTCCCATTAATTTCACATTCAATACAATCCTTCCAAACCTCAGAATCCAAAATTACTAGTTTACTTTCGCGCCTAGTGTATACGTACGTGCGAAGTGAAGATAACGTATTCAAATGCTAAAGAGTGGCAATTTTGCGTCAGAAAAACTCATAGAACTGGAGACCTGATATCAGTAAATAAATCAATAAACCAGATAAAGATCTTCCTATGTGTGGTAAATTAGTTCCGTGAACACGTTGTGGAGCCAGAATCCACGTTTTGTGGGCCGTTGAAACTAAAAAGTTGGTTTACATCAAACTGCGTCCGTCTGTGATTACTAGCAACGATTTTCTCAAAATTGACATTCCTTATCGTTCTGACCAAACTTGAGTCTCCGTGAATTTGAAAAGGGAATTTTGATTTTGGGGTATACTTTAAATAAAGCATTAAAGTTTTCAAAATTTTCTCAAGCTACGAATCCAAACTTTTTGATTAAATTTTTTCTCGGATAAGCAAGCATAGCTTATAATAATGGCGTACGCCGTTTTTCTCTCGAAATTTTTAAAAATTGCAAAAGTACATCCTTTTGGAGTCTGTCAACTACTTAGTTGCAGATAAAGATCTTTTCTGCAAATAAAATTTGTAGGGGCTTGGAGAAGATGAATCCAAGTATGTGGACAATAAGTACATTCTAAATGCAAGTAATGCAAGAAAGTTTTAAGTTATGTTACGCATGTATGTTTGACATTGCATTCCTAAATGTTAGGCAACCCGGCATGCACCGTTGTGTGACAGGTAAAACAACTCTCAGGGGATCTATGTTGTTCTGCTTCGATTGCGCCTGGATGTGCAACGCCGTCGCTATGCATGCAGCAAACCTCATCACTGTTAAATCTAGAAACTTCTGTAGTCAATCTTAACAAGAATGACAACTCGATATTGTTGTGCCAGCGAGTTTGGGTTCCATGAGTTTGTTACTGTCAAAATAAAATGCAGGTCTAGCTGCCAGCCAATAGGCGGCACGACCTAGAAATTGGGATAATGTGTAACTTAGTTATATGCGATTTCCCATCACATGTTCATTAGCAAAAGTGAACATCGAACCCCCTACATGTCCTTGTCATTTGTGATATTTATTCAGAGACATTCTGTAATATTTAAATGATAAAAGACGATATGTTTTAATCCTATTTTGTATGCACTCGCGAGGTGACATATTGGATAGCGTTTCATTTGGGTGTTAATTTTTGTTAACTTTAGAAATATTTGATAGCTAATAATGGTTTATTCGTTAAAAATTTGCGAGATTTCTTCGAAGTAGTCGACTCTTGTCCGTATAACTTGATCTGCGAATACAGATGCAGTTGTTGCAACTGTAAGTACTTTAATCACGTTTGGTTGCAAGAAATGGCAACAATTAATGGTTGGGAATTAATTGCAGTTCGAACCACAAGCGCTTCGTTCGGTTAAGGAATTTCAAGCCATTTTCAAGGTTAAGGGGTTAGTAGAACATAAATTGCAATGCTATAATATTCCGTAACTGTTTCCAGCACTGTAAGAAAGTTTTTGTGATGTATCATCACTAGTTCCTTGTAAGAAGATGTTATTACTAAAAGTACTGAAAGATACACGGCCGATATCATAAATGAGGGTCATGATTGGCCATAAAACGCGACGATCTCCGTGATTTACAAACCTTCTCGTCCGTTATTTGTTCTGTATCTACCTTATGACGTTAGTAACTATTCTGAAATTGAATTAACTACAAATGTCTCTGCAGGAGAACGCAAGAGAAATGAGAAGGGAAATGACATTTCAACAATTTAACCTTTTTATAATTAATTTATATAATTGTATTGCTCAAAAAACAATAGATATATCACGGTAAATGGGTATGTTTTGAAAGCAAACAAAGCAACAAAAAGTCATGCTTAACGGCCGGTCTCCTTTAAAGATTTTAACAATCCACTGTCTCTAAAGAACAATTGAAACAAATGAGTTGTATTAAAATATTTGTTATTTCTATGAATATTTATGATATAAAGATTGAGTTAGTGGCATAGCTGGATTTGGTGAAACCCACGGACTTTAAGAGATAGCGCCAACTCTAAATTCAACACTTAAAAAATTAAAATATGCTATAAATGTTTTAATTAACAAAAATGTTTTTAATTAAAATCACGTTTGTTTATATATTTTTTCACTTATATAATTAGGTGGATATGGGAATATCGATGACTAGAAAAATCGAAAAGAAATAAAATTTAATACCAAAATAAACATTTATTTTAATTAAAGGCAGTCACAATCTTTAACATGATAATGACAACTTCAATATTTGACAGAACTTATAATATGATAAAGTTATCGTGCAAAACTGACTAGTGCGGGCCGCTCCCTGCGCCACCTAGCTATACCCTTGGATGGTATGACGAAAATGATTGAACGAAATAGCGTCAGTATCACAAATAACATAATAATACTAATTAACCATTATACGATCAATACCTGAAAAGAGGGGACAAGATACAGATGAACAAAGACCAGTCATTAAAAATATATCTTAAAATAGAAAGAATGAACACATAATTGGAAGCAGTTATAACAGCTGTTGAAGATCAGGGACTGATATCACAACGTTATTATAAAGCGTGTCTTCAAATTTCCCAGAATGAATGCCGTATTGGCCAAGTAGAAACCATTAATCATATTGTCTCAGATTAACCAATTCTAGTAAAGTAGGAATACCTAAAAAGGCACAACAGAGTCTACAGTTACCTCGACTAGTAGAACTGTAATTTCGAATCATATGTTCCAAGTGCTAGGAACACTCCAAAATACGGGACTTCTAAAGGACTGTGTAGTACAATGTTACATGACTAACAAATCCTTACTGGTTTTATGATAGCGGCAAACCCACCTGAGATTGTTAATAGGGGTTTGGAAAAAAATCGCGCCTTCCTGTTTCTTTCTCGCCCCTTCGTAAAATGAAAAGTATTGAAATCGTACGCCAAGAAACGTTGAATTTTCGACAGACAAACTCTTACTGCCGGGATCTGGTAACGAAAAATTGATAAATATTTTTTCTAGAATAAATAGTAAATTACTCCTCTAACACATTGCGTTGTCATAATACATATTTTGTGGGACTTTCATACCGAAAAATGCTACAATTCGTCGGTCTGTCCGTCAACCAGTCTCTATGTTCAACGCTAGCGTCTGAAACGTTCAGCTAATTTTATGTAAAATTGATATTCCCCGATCGATGTAAATGAGCTCGATGCCCTCTGAGTTTGAAACGGATATTTTGATTTTGGGGGGTGCTGAAGCTTCAACATATCCAATTTTTAAAACAATTCTCCAAATATTTTGATTAAACTTTCTCCGTGGTAAATCCCGAATCAGAAGCGAGCTTGAGGTTACGCTCCGCTAGTGGGGGCGGAGCCCTTAAAATTCTTATTTTCGATTATTTTTTCGTTAAAATTTATTGTATATTATTGGTGGAAAATTAAAGTGAATGAAAACATTTCTGTGTTGAACATCGAAACCGGGATCCTGCAATTACAACATTCTCCTCGGCTAGTGTAAAGGAAGCTTAAGAGAATGGTGCAGGTCGCTTGTTCGTTGAAATCCCTGGTTTTTCGATATTTTGAAACAATTTTTTTCTGACAAAAGGCTCCAATTTTTTTCTATAAAATTGAGTATTTTTGCGTAACTTGTGCTTGAAATATAAACAGCACTTTATCACATCCGCCTCAATTTTTTCCACGGATAGAACAAGGAACGCCTAGAAGAATAGCTCTCGTATTTGTTGAACTCTCTCAATTTTCGAAAATTGCAGCTATAGAAATAGTGCGAGAAAGTATGCGCTGTTGTTATAACACCACTAGTCGATGTTACTCTTCCATGTGAACGTCGTAACTAAGGAGGCAGAGAAACGTCTTCGATACAAGAGATTGGAAATCGAGATAAGCCGGCTGTGGGGCATAAAAACATAATTATTGGAGCTTTGGAATTTGTTACCGAAAATATTTGTAAGAACTTCAACCACCCAGATTGTTCAAAGGACTGGAAAATATAAGACTTTGCGTTGAAACAGTTCATTTTTGGGGCAAATTATTGTAGAGGCACTGGCAGACACTAGATCTGATCCTTAAACTAGTTGCAGCCTGGAATATATTTTATATTTAACCGATATTGACATCTTTAGTCGGGTATTTATATTATTATTATTATTATTATTATTATTATTATTATTATTATTATTATTATTAGCTGAACATTCCGTACTTTCTAAATCATTGATTTGACGGTGAAAATAGCTTCATACTGGTTCCCAACTTTAAACGGCCAGCCCTTGGACTACGTTAAACACACACACACACACACACACACACACACACACACACACACACACACACACTATATATATATATATATATATATATATATATATATATATATAGAGAGAGAGAGAGAGAGAGAGAGAGAGAGAGAGAGAGAGAACTAGATTGGCAATCCTGCCCCTACAATTGATGCCAAGTAGGAGAAGGTAAGATGGCGGCGCGCGCAACTCTTTAAGTTCACTTAAGCGGGTATTAATAGCATTTGAAAAATAGTTTTATAGTATTTAAAGTATATTGTTTGCTTGAATTTAATTTTTTTGCCAACCGCAATCGTTATTTTACAAAACGAAAAGGTCAATAAATGAGTATTTATTACCGTAATAATTACTGTAAATTATGTTTTAGCATCTAGAAAATTAAGATCTAGTTTAATCATGTGACAAGCAGCCATGAGTACATGCTATATTTTTTCATTCCACGTACGGAGATGAGAAAACTGAAGTTTGTCAATGCCACTTATTCGTTAACTTTTCTCTCAAGAAATTTGCCTTACTAATTTTGAATCGTATCATCAACTGTTAGAGAGTTAATACTCCTATTTTTTATCATTCAAATCTTTGATGATTGAACTAAATAATGTAGCTCCAATTGTTTTCTGCACCGCTCAGAAATGTGTAATTCTTCCGATATTATGTAGAATTGAGGTTATGGAAGTGCAATGCTTGCGAATACAAAGAATTGTTTCAAGTGTCACCCACTAAAAGAAATTCTGAAATGTTTAAAATTAAACCCTTATATTAGAAATCGGTTCACTTTGTTGCAATTATTACTCGTACTTACTCTAAAGAAAGAATGAGAATACAACTCAACTACCTTACACTTATGTACAACGCATCAGAACGGGGTGATAGTAAGACGGCGTCACACGCCATCTTATTGGCTTCATTGCAGCCCTAGCATCCAGCATAGGCATTGCCAATCTATATACTATCAGTGGTTAAACCTCTACATGCAAGTCATAACGGATCTATTGATATGTCAATTTGTTTTTACATATATTTGGAGCTTCTGCTCGTTTCCAACCATCGGTGTATGCTATGGAATGTAGATGCCATAAGAGTTAAATCTCCAAATATTTATCAGAAGATTCAAATGTGTTCCATTTTCTAGACCACTGATTAAGAAACAACTCGTGCTCCATTTTCCCCAACATGTTTCCCAGCTTGTTTTTCAACACATGTTGATCTGAAAATTAAAAAAATAATTTATGTATATTTTACTACGGAATGTCTTTTTAAACGTTATGGCGGCGAATACTGCAGTGACTCGGCAGATCAATACTGAATTTCTGATTAGCTAGTGAATCCAGAAGAATGGAAGCTCCAAAAACCGTAACAGTAAATTTTTCGCAAAACGTTGCAAACTCCAATTACATATTTTGGTATCATTGTTTTAACAACGAAACTAGCTTCATAGTGGAACATTTAAGTGTTTCAGGCTGTTTTCTTTGGTGATAAGGGATAAAGGTTCCTTCCAAAAAACGTAATAGAATGTCTAAAAAGGTATCTTTTTATAGATTACTACATAGAAAACATAAGTCATGTTTCATGAGGTACACAAAACTCTGGTTGAAAAGCCTTAGAAGGCATCGTTTCTGAGTTATGAACGACAGTTAAGTGTGTTACAGTCCCTAATGCTTGTTGGGATTTGCATGTGTTCCTGATTTCCTGGCTACGTCATAATTTGTGGACCTCTTATTTTTTTTGCTTCAAATACCTTGATGCAGGTTTGTGGCATAATACCTTTTTCATCATTAGCATGTATACGAGTTGTTGTAGAGAAGTTAATAATAGTGACAAATTAATAATTACACTATTAATACAATTAAACAGGATATTGAAATACAGAGGGTTCATTTTATCGTTCGCCGAAGATTTGGGCCGCGTCGCTCGGACAATAGAGGGCTCAGTCGCCCAGCAAACCGCTGACTTAACTCCCGTGCTAACACACGGTGCCTATTGCTGCACTTATCTTACCTTAAGGAAGATGCTGAAAATGGTGTCCTCCGGCTCGAATGCATTCTTGGCACCTCCGGAACATATTCTGATTTACCTTTTGAAGTAACTCTCGAGGAACTGCTGCGATTTTCTCTTCAATAAATCGCCGGAGCTCTTCCCCCGAATGCGAGTTTTCTGCATTAACCTGATCTTTCAAATAATACCAAAGGAAAAAGTCACGAGGAGTCAGATCAGGTGATCTAGGAGCCCATAACTTACGACTAATTATTTGATTGTCACTATAAACATTATTTAAAAAGTTAATGGATCGAACAGCAGAGTGAGCAGTTGCCGAATCCTGTTGAATGTAACCGTTGACGCCTCAAAGATTTTCTTGGAGATTGTCGTAATCTGGCAAAGATTTCGTTCACCTTCTCTTCAGGACATGGCGCTTTCGACACTTTTGTTTGTCAATTAAAATTCCGTTGGTGCGAAGTTTCTTCACAAGCTTCAAAATTGTCGACCGATACGGAATTTTCCCGAAAATTTGTTAATAAACTTCTTATGGCACTTACTGGCAGTCTTAAGTCGAACGAAATTGTCGTACAAAATATTCTCAGCTTCAGAGAAACTTTCATGATGCCCAGTTGAACGCTTTCGAGTCACTGGTGCATCGGCCGGTCGCGCCGAACCACGAACGCGCCAGGTGAACGGAGCCCTTGTTGACAAGTCCCCGACGAACCGAGGGCTCGATCGCTGAGGCAAGCGGCGCTTCATCTTCGACGAAAGATAAAATAAACACCCAGTATTATTACAGCTCTCCTTTTAAGAACAAACAAAAAAGGATCTTACATCTGAAAGCATACTATTTGGCGCAAGAGTTTTGGCAGCCCGTAAAGTCAGCAATACGAATCCCACTCTTTCTTCTTTCTTGCCGTTCGCCACAGGGAAACATTCCACTTTCAATGGTACATTACCAATACGAAGCCTAAAAATCAAAGTTTCATTACTTGACATTGATTCATCGAGTTTTGCGCCAACTACAGCGCAGCATCACAACACATTCCTCTCCAAACCTTCAGAATTCGTTGCCTGTGGAAAAGGGAAATCGATTATATTTCGTGTAGTTATGTAAAAAGTTGATTTTGTTTCAATCATGTAAATTTTCTTACACGCCGTTCATCGAAGTAAATTCGATACATTTATTAATCAAATTAATTATGTAACTCTGCATCTGACAATACTGTTAACAAATATAAACGTCTTTTCTAAAGAGATTTGGAACAGTTTATTCTTACTTACTTTCGACCCCGACGCAATTAGGTTTTGGGGCCTAGGGAGTCGCTCATTTCACTTCTTCGACTTTGCTCACACTTTTCTTATTTTCTCATCCCCTCTTTCACTGTGTCTTTTATTTCTCTTACTAGTAGGTAAGAGAAATCTCTTACTAGTACGTAAGTCTTTCTCAACCCGCTTCTAACAGAAGCTACTCCGTGCGACGGAAGGAATACGCTGTGAGCAAAGGAACACCTGCTTTCTCTCAGAGAAGACCCTCCTATTCCCTACTGGAAGGGAAGCAAGAACTGAATTTCCAAATGGACAGACGTGGCTCATAGCCACAGAGAAGGCAGTGCGTCTAAGGTGAGCAACCCGAATAAATTGCCCTGCAGGTTTGGAGTCAGTGATGTGGCAGCCCCACCACCAATCTTACCTTGCGTGGTGCTCGTAACGCAACCAGGGGAAACATAAACTAATGATAATTTTCAAAAGAATAGCCAGACTCATTACATTAAAACGACCACTGCTAAGAATAAGGTTAAACGGAAATTCGGAAATGCGGAACAGTTCAAGATTGCCACCTGGAATGTGAGAGGCTTGAATCACAAAGAGACCCAATTAATGATGGAACTTAACGGGTTTAAGGCAGATTTATGTATAATAACCGAAACTAAAAAGAAACTGAAAGGCTCAGCTGATTTGGAAGACTATTTATTATTTTATAGTGAGGTCCAACCAAATACAAGAGCAGCTGCTGGTGCAGTATTTATGCTAAAAAGGAACTGAAAAAATAAAATTCATAGCTACAACTTTTAATCCGAAAGAATAATAAACGTACGGTTGAAAACTACTAGAGGTCACCTGACAATATTAGTGATATATGCGCCTGAAGAGGGGAAAGTGGAAGAAAGCATAACTTTCGGTGATACAGTGTAGAAACATCTTAATTCTATGAACAAGAGAGACTACATTATCGTAGCAGGAGACTTTAATGCAAGAATTGGAAACCAGCATGTAGACAAAATAATAGGATATAACGACGAAAGGACACGGAACGAAAATGGTAAAACACTAATCAACTTTGCGATCTACAATGAAATTAAAAATCACAAACAGCTTTTTCAAACACAAAGATAGCCACAAATATACGTGGGCGTACCGAGGGACAAAATGGATAATTGATTATATTTTAATAAATTCTAAATTAGCCCCTCTTCTACTCGGGTCTACAGAAGCTTTGACATTTTTTCCGATCACTTTATGGTAGCGGCACATATAAATATTCCTGCCAAACGGATTAAAAATTTACAAAACATAGCATGAAAAAACAATATTTCAAAAGCAATTTATTACAAGAAGACAGTATAAGGAAAGGTTTCAGGTCGTTAGGTCCACGGGCAAAAGGTCTAATACTCGTTAGGTCTAATGAACAGGACGTCTATTGCGAACCAGGTGCAATGCGACATTAGGTCCACGCGACAGTTGCTCCATGGCCGGGGAACATTTCAACAAATGTAGGCATCACTTCAATATCCTAAAGATGAAGATCGTTTTTTTCTGTTAATAAAATCTGCTCCTTAAAGAGAGATTTTTAAATAAGATCATGTACAATTTTTCGAAAATTTAACTAGTTTTCGTGTGATTTTTTAAATATGAGCAATAGTCATGGGGCGAGAAAGAATGTGCTTTTTAGCCCCACCAATTTTGAATATATTTTGTTTAAGCCAAAAATGTCTATCGTCAATTTTGTAGTTTTGAAATGTTAATTTTAACAATTTTTAAAAATAAGGAGAGATCCCCGAAATGCAACTAGTGCCCAATTTTTGTAGTCTTTTGGTACGTACGAGAAGAAAATTTAAAGAACGAATTTAAAGCACGTTTTGAGAAAATATTTTTTTAGAAACTACAGAACAAGTACAAATTTCGCAAAATCACTCGTTTCTTCATAAAATGATACAAGACCTTTTTTAAAAGGGCTGATTTTTTTAGAACAGATTTTGACTAAGAGAAAAATCTCTATTTTCAATTTTGTGAATTTCATATGTTAAAAGTTCCCAATTTTCAAAAATACAAAACGTTCGATGGAAATAAGACACCCATTAACTTTTTACCGTTTTTGATAGTACATACGAAGAGAAATACTAAAGATAATATTTGGTGTGGTTTTTGAGGAAATAATTGTTTTAAACATTTTTATATCACCTATATTTCATGCCAACTTACGGTGAAAAATATTCGTATTTTTGGAAACTTGTACATAACCTTATTTTAAGATCTGTCTTAAAAAAACAGATTTCATTAAGAAAAAAATATTTGTCTTCAATATGGAGTTTTTAGTGTGATAAGCCAGAAATACTCCCCATTTTTATTATGATTATATTTGAAGATCTGTTTTTGATGCACACATTTTGTTAAGAAAACAATTTATCTTCATAATTGTAGTTCTAGGAAGATGCTGAAAAAAATTAAATTCTGACAATTGTAAGATGTAGGATTTCTACGAAAATGAGCCCTGCATTATTTTCTTAAGCGTCCTTTACGCTGTCCGTGGTCAAAATTTAATCAAAAACATTTGGTGTCTTTAGTAAAAAAATTGTTTAAAAAGATTAAAAATTACCTATATTTCATGCACATTTGCTCAAAAACTACTCGAATTTTAGAAAAACCGTGTATGACATTATTTCAAATTTGTCTTTAAAGAAGTTTTTATTAAGTAAAAAATCTCTGTCTTCAATATTTAATAATTGAAAAACAATTACACTTTAAGAATTTCGGAAGAAAAACAATTAAACTTTCTCAATTTTCAAAAATTTAGGAATTTCAAAGAAAATGAGACCTGCACCATTCTCTTAAGCTTCCTTTACGCTAACCGACAAGAAAATTTAATCAAAAAAATTGGATCTATTTACTACCAGCAATGCTAAATTGGTCCATCGTAATTTACAAATTGTGTGTAGAGCTTAATAGAGCTTCTGAGAGCAATTAACTAGATAGTCAGTAGATCGCCGCGAGACATGATCCCCAACGTCTGGAGGGCACTGACTGTTGATCGCGGCATAGCCCCAGAGGTTCCAACCAACACTGGCAGGATTCTGGCGTTGGCAACTCGATGAAGTTGGGCTGCCAGGGGAATGACTGGTTGGTACTTTACCACTTTTTCCTCCCCTGCTTTTAAAAGGTTAGACCCATCCTCGTGACGAACAGTCACATCGACCACGTGAACCCCTTCACGGCTTTTTATTACCAGGTCAGGTTTGAGTCTAACCCCTTCGGCAACGGAGAAAATGGCTTCCGTGGACACCACAGTGTCTGATTTCCGGAGCATCTTCCCCTCTATAATGTTATTTATCTCGTTATGATGCTTTATTTTAGCTAGTTTCGTAAAAATGCATTGACCGAGGATGTTATTCATAGTTTCTACCGCTGTGTTGCACATCCTAGAGTATATATCCTCTCTGGGCCTGCCTTTACTAAAAGTAGTTTTATTGGCAGCGGTATTACATCTCAATTGGAGTGCAGTGGTAAAACGACCAGGTTTCAGAATATTATAATCTTTCAAAAAGGCATTCCCAATCGAATCGTTTACATGCACCTAAACCGCTCTCCCTTGGGATCTCAGCTTCTCCCAGTCGGCTACCTCGTCATCAGCGCATTTCTTTTTATAAGCTCTTAAATCTTGATCAGTATAGGGCCAATTGAGTCTCAATGCTTTGGCGGTTTTAAATGTCGGTTAGTAGAAACTCGGACAGGAGCTCAGACATCTGCAAATGGGATCTGCAGATTTTTCGAGTCGTAATTCTAAGTTCAGCGCTACCCTAGGAACGTGTTGGGCGAGCCGCAGCAATCCCAGTCCTCCGTCTCTCTTGGCCAGGTAAAATAATCCATCTGCAGTACTCATATGCAGGTGTAGGAACTGTTTGACTGCCACTCTTATTTGGCAGTCCGCTTCCCTGAGCATTGACATAGATGGCATCGATAGAACTAATTGGTAGAGGTAATGCTGCATTACGTAGGTGTGAAGTAATGCCAACTTCTGAGTGGGTATTAAATGCGCCTTCTGTAGCCTCGTCACTGCTTCCATCAAATTCGATACGGATGCTTTACATGGGAAGCCGTTCCAAAAAGAGTAGTTCACTCCCAAATATGTTAGGGTATGATTATCACTGACCAGAGGAATTCTCTCCCACAATCTTTCCAGACAGGGGTCTTCAATGAACCAGGATCGTTCAAAGGTTGTAATTTGGAATGCTGAACATTTCGCCACGATAGAGGAATTATTTTATGTAGGGACAATAATTATCCACTTTCTCGTCACCAGGGTCCGGCTATAAGAGTTTTCTGTCAAAAATTTGCTGTTATTGCCCGCAGCATTAAACTACTTTCTCTATAGTGCATAAGCAGTAGAGAGAAAGTAAACATTATTAAAGAAGGTTTTTCTCAAAAACGAATAAAAATTTGTTCTTCAATTCTTTTTGTTTTAGTGCTTTTTAAGTGCTCTGTGAAAGTAATGGGATTGTGGGAAGGAGATCGTGGATTACTGGATGATATCTCGGCTAGTGTTAAAAATTATGTGATAGTCATTATTCACAAATTTTGATATTTTATAAGGTTGACACGTAGGCAATTTTAAACAGGGAAACCAATACCCTTCACTAACTACGAACTTTTAACTTCAAACAACTGAAAATGATGAACGCAAAATATAGCTTCATCATTCACTCTGAGCCGCTATTGTTGTTCACTTACATTTCTCAATCACTTTAGCAGTTTCTCTTTAGGCAATATGTAGGTATTGCTGACGTAGGTATTGCAATATTTTCTTCTGTAACGAAAGAACACCACAAGAACCCATTTCGGTTATAAAACGATTCCAACTAAATACTTGAAATACAATCACTACTTAAATAATAAACTACGATGACAATTATTTCATACTGTAATATTCTTTCAATATTTTACAGACGAATTACTTTATTAAATAAACTTTTAAATAAAAAATTGATCTTAAATGGCCACCATGTTCGTACATTCCATCTGGACAAAGCACACACATTGTTTAACAACTTTATCATGGAAACCATATTTAAAGTAATCCACCTGCAAAATCTTAAGCCAGCGAAAACCAAAAATTTCACATTTTCAGTAATATTTAGAAAAAATGACAAAATGTTATAAGGCAATATTTAGAGAAACTTTCAATTAACGCGATGGCTTATTTTTCTTTTTTCTATAATAGATATTTTGTCTCTTGTGTTTGATTAAAAAACAAACATTTTTCAGTATTTTTTTATTATTTTTCAGGCCCTACATATCTTGGTCGAAATCAGGCTTTCGGAATATCGGAGAGAATTAAATTTTTTCCACAGTGTAGATTTTTGCAGGGAAACGTTTCTATAGTTATTGAGAAAATTTGGTTCGAACATTTCCGAAAATTCCATTTTTATTTCCTGAATACTCAACAACTCAAAACCCATCATCGGAGACTCTTTGAATTTTATGTAATAACAAACATCTATAATGTAAATAATAACGACGAGACAGATTTTTTAAACGTTAAATTTGTGTATTTTTTTAATCAAAGGAATACAACAAAATGGCGTTTTTGATATCTCACACAATGAATTTAGCATTATTTGTACAAAAGCTTTGAAGAAGAAATTGAGAAAGTCGTTTTTTGATTTTTTAAAATATTGCCCCTATTTCAATCGCAATTGCAAAAAAACTATTGAAATTTTCAAAACAATGAACATGTCGTAAATGAAAAAAACTAATCGTGGAGAAAAAAATTCAATTGAAGAAAAAATCGATATCTTCAGTATTGTGGTTGAAGACGCTGAAAACAAGCTTTTGTAGTTTTCGAAAATTCAGAGTTCACAGTGACAATAAGACCTGTGTAATCTTTATCCGTGAATTTCACTCTATTCTTACAATAAAAATTAAAGAAAAAATATTAAATACAATTATACAATAAAAATTCGTATTCGATGCTGCGGAAAAAAATAGCAAATTTTCGACCGAACAAATCTAGGCCCTGGTGAAGAAAAAGTGGATAAATCCAGTTTATAAATAAAGGTCAAAAATCCTCTAATACGCGGGGTAGCCAGAATCCATGTTTCGTGTGTCAATCCTTGATATCTAAAAATTGATTGACAGCAAAACATCTGTCCGACCGTCTATCCGTCTGTGATCAACGCTTGCGGCTAAACCCTTCCTCCGAATTTTCTCCTGAATTGCTGGGGGGCTTCATGTAAAGAATCCCCAAATTTTAAAGAATGTTTTTCAAAATCTCAAAGCTTTTCCAAAGTTTCTAAAAAACGGCTCCAATTTTTTTCTTTAAATTTCTTGTAAAAATAGAGTATAAAACACTTATAAAGGTGGCATAGCTCCGATTTTCGCAGTTAACTCTGAATTTTCGAAAATTATACAAGTTTGAATTTTTTTGGCGCCTTCCTACAACTATAAAATTGAAGACAGAGATTTTTCTTTCATATGAAATTTGTAGCCCATAAATAGTTTTTTCATTAAGCTCATGTACTTTTTTTGAAAACTTTAGTAGTTTTCATGCAATAGAGCGTGCTATATTTACAATTTTAAAAATTTACAAAAGATTTTCTCAAGATCACGAGGTTCACGAGGCTTTACTCTTCTTGAATATTCTTGAAGTAATATTTCGGTTGTATTATTAGGAAAGCAAAAAGTTTAGAAAATAACAAAAATATGTACTTTGGCGGACGATAGATGGCAGCTGGCCAGAGAAGCCAGACACTAAGACCTTACCTTAAAGACCAGACCTTAAAGCCAGACCACACTAAGGAAATTACAAAACATTGCTACGGAAAGTCTGTGCCATTCTGTAGCACCTCTAGTTATTTATTTACGTCAAAAAAGAGTTGAAACTGCGTATGACGTGCTATAGGGAGAAGTGAATTCTGTGCACATTTTCAAAATTCTGTGATCCCTACACTGAGTCATATACTACATAAATTTTGAAAATTAAATGTATGTACTGTAATTTTTTTGAAAATTAAAAAAAAATACCGATATACACCGATAATAAAAGAAAACGATGTATAAGTTATGTATTGGAGCGAGTTTCTCTATCGAAAAATCGCCGTTTTTTGCCGCTGCATTACTTCGCTCCTTCTACATTACGAGTGTTTGCCCGTTCGTATGTACTTATTCAAGAAAGTAAAATTCGGTTACGATGATAATAACCACTGTAAACCATGGTAACCATCATAAATACCATAATAACAAGTTTGGATAAGAAATCTGTTTATTTTCTCGTATATACTCCTTAAGTACTACTACGTAAGTACTTTGGCCGACGGCGGATGCGGAATAATATACGTACGAGAGAGTGATGGAATGTCGCGGAAAATCATTTTCGAGATTTTCACGGAAATACATGTTTTGGGGTCCCCTGAAACCGCAAAAAGTTTTTTTCCAACCGTCCGTCTATCTGTCTGTTCGTCCATCTGTCCGTCTGTGAACAACACTAGCACCAAAACTATTCTTATAATTTTTTTTCCAAAAATGAATTTTTTCCGGTCGATCTGGCCCGAGCCGAAGCATTGCGATTTTGAAAAACCTTCCTTGAATTTTGGGAACACTTTACATGAATTCCCTGGGCCATTTTCAAAATTTTCTTTAACTCTGAATTTTAGTTTTAGTAGACATTTTGAGTAAAGTATGGCCAACATTAAAAAATAATAAACAATAATAAAAAGGTTTCTGCTCAATAATGACTCTAAATTTTGTCGTTAAACTTTAAACAGGGATAGTGCTAAATGCACTTTAAAATAAATTAACGCCATTTTGATGTATTCTTTTGTTTTTCATAAATTATATATCTATAAACGATACGCCGACTCTGAGAACACGTATTCGCGACGTTCCAAATCCAGCAAATTGAACTGTTAGGCACGGGGTCCGAGTGTTGCCGCCGAAACTCCATGAGCAATTTTTACTTTCTCATATACATACGTATATACGCAGTAATATGCATAGTATAGAGAAAGTTATGTAATGCTGCGGAAAATCGATTTCGAGATTTCAACGGAAAAACACGTTTTGGGGTCCACTGATACCGAAAAAGTGTTTTTTTTCAAACGTCCGTCCGTCCGTCTGTCTGTCCGTCCGTCTGTCCGTCTGTCCGTCCGTCTGCCCGTCCGTCTGTCCGTCTGTCCGTCTGTCCGTCTGTCGGTCTGCTTGTCTGTCCGTCTGACTGTCCTTCCGTCCGTGAACACTACTAGCGGCTAAACCACCCGTACGATTTCTTTCAAATTGAAGAATCCCTTGTCGATCTGGCTCTAGTTGAAGCTTTGAAATTTTGAAAAACATTCTTTAAAATTTGAGGGTACTTTACGATTTTCAGGGTTAACTCTGAATTTTCGAAAACTGCAAAAGTTTGAATTTTTTCGGCGTCTTCCTACAACTACCAAATTCAAGAATGAGATTTTTTCTTCAAGTGAAATTTTTTGTGCATAAATAGGGTGCAATAATCTCTATAAGGTCATGTAGATTTTTTGGGGAAATTTTAGTTTTCGTGCAATATATACGTAGTACAGAGAAAATTATGCTGCAGAAAATCGATTTCGAGATTTCAACGGAAATACACGTATTGCGGTCCCATGATACCAAAAAAGTGGTTGTTTTCAAAACGTCCGTCCGTCCGTCTATCTGTCCGTCTGTCCCTCCGTCTGTCTGTCTGTCTGCTAGCTCCTTAACTGCACGTACGATCTTCTCCAAATCGAAGAAGCCCCTGTGCTTCTGGCTCTCGTTGAAGTTTTGAAATTTTGAAAAACTTTCTTTTAAATACGAGATACTTTACATAAAGACCCTCAGATGTTTTCAAAATTTTCTCAAAAATGGCTCCAGGTGTTTTCTTTAAATTTTTTGCAAGAATAGAGTAAAATGCACTTATAAAGGTGGCATAGGTGCGATTTTTATGGTTAACTCTAAATTTTCGAAAATTGCCAAAGTTTGAATTTTTTCGGCGTCTTACTACAACTATAAAATTGAAGATAGAAGTTTTTCGTTCATATTAAATTTGTTGCTCACAAATAGGTATTTCATTAAGGTCATGTACATTTTTTTGAAAATTTTAGTAGTCTACGTGCAGTAGTGCGTAAAATACATGCAATTTTAAACAATAACAAAACAAGATTTTCTCAAAAAGGGCTCCAAATTTTTTCTTTAAAATTTTAGTAGGGTTAGTGCCAAACGAACCCTATACAATGACATAAACGTCACATAGCTATTCTTATGTTTTTACAAATATTACAAAAATGATTTTTTTGACTTGGCCCTCACGTCGGTAATATTTACATTGGAGGCAATTTCTTTACGCTATTGTATTTATGAGTACACGTGTTTAAATAATGTCAAATAAATTTTCTAGAAAACTCAAAAGTTTTCCGTGAAAATGAGCTCAAAATTCAGAATTTTCAGAAACGCTCATAAGCCATTTCCTCAAAATGTCTCCGAATTTTTCTTCAAACTATTCCAATGGTTAGTGTTGATTGTAATGTTTAATATTACATAAGTACATATTCGAGTATTCTTTTATCTTTTCAAAAATTACATAATGTACTTTTTTAAAAATATCTTTCACGTCGTTAATATGCGCATTCCTATCGATTTGTATTTATTATTACATTTGTGAGTGGAAGTGCTTAAAATGACTTAAGTTTTTCAAAAACTGAATAGATTCCTGTGAAGAAGAGCTTGAAATTTCGCATTTACATTAAAGCTAACTAGCCATTTTCTTCAAACTGCTTTAAATTTTTCGATGAAAATTCCTATTTAGGACGAAGTTTTAATCTTATTTAATATTCCTGAAGTAATATTTCGGTTGTTCTATTAGGAAAACAAACAGTTGTGAAAATGTCAAAAAAATGTACTTGAGCGACGATAGATGGCAGAGAATTGAGAAAGACCTTAAAGTCGGACCACACCAAGGATATTAAAAAACTTAAGTATGAGAAAGTCTGTGCCATTCTGAAGCACCTCTACATACTATATACGGAGTAATATACGTAATATAAAGAGATTTATGTAATGCTGCGCCAAAAAACGGAGGATTTCGGCAAAAAAAAGTTCATTGCTGGGCCCTGGTATCGAAAAAGTGTATAAATCCAGTTGCTAAATTAGGGAAAAAATCCTCTAACATGTAGAGTAGCCAGAATCTCTGTTTTGTGGGTCCTTGATACCCAAAAGTCAATTGACGCCAAAACGTCCGACCGCTCGACCGTCTGTGAACATTACTAGCGCCTGAACCATGCGTAGTATATTTTCCGAATTGTACAAACCCCTGTCCATTTGGCTCTAGTTGACGCTTTGAAATTTTGACAAAACTTTCTTTAAAATTTGGGGGTACTTGACATGCCCCTAAGCCCCTGGCACATTTTCAAATTTTTCTCAAAAACTGTACCAAATTTTTTCTTTAAATTTCTTTCAAGAAGAGAGTAAAATACACGTATAAATGCTGAGTAGATCCGTTTTTCACTGTTAACTCTGAATTTTCGAAAATTGCAAAAGTTTGGATTTTCTTCGGCGTTATCCTACAACTATAAAATTGAAGATAGTGATTTTTTTCTTCAAATGAAGTTTGTTCTCCATAATTAGTTCTTTCTTTAGATCATGTAAATTTTTTGAAAATTTTAGTAGTTTTTGCGCAATATTGCGTGCAATATTTGCAATTCTTTTTTTTAAAATACAAAAACTAGATTTTTTGAAAATAGCTCCAAATTTTTTCTTTAATTTTTTGGTAGGGATAGTGATAAATGCACTCTACAAGATGACATAAACGCCATATTGTTCTATTCTTTTTTAATTACAAAAATGAATTTTTTACTTGTCTTCCACGTCGTTAATATTTATATTAGGTGCGATTTGTTGACATTATTATATTTATGAGTTCATATGTTTTAAATAATGTCAGATAAATTTTCTCGAAAACTCAACAGTTTTCAGTTAAAGTGTGCTCAAAATGCCGTATATTCAGAAACACTCATTTCTCATTTTCTCCAAATGACTCAAAATTTATTTTTCAAACTTTTCGTACGGATAATGCTAATTACATTGTTTAATATCCTTAATAAAATTGATTTTAGGGTATCCTTTTGTTTCTTCAAAAATTACACAAATGTATTTTTTTAATATCTCTCACGCCGTTAACATGCACATTTTCTGCAATTAGTGGAAATGGTTTAAATTATTTCTAATGAAGTTCTTCGAAAACGCAAAAATTTTCTGTGAGAAAGAGCTTAAAATTTCGCTATTACAGTAATGCTTAAACGCCATTTTCTTATAATTGGCTCAAAATTTTTCAATGAAAATTGCCATTTATGACGAAGTTTTACTCTTCTTTAACATTCTTTAAGTAATATTTCGGTTCTACCATTAGGAAACAGAAAAATCGAGAAAACGTCAAGAAAATGTACTTTGAGTGGCGATCGATTGCAGCTGGCAAGAGGATGGGGCAAGACTGTAAGCTTTCGTGCTTCGAGAGGCAAGGTATCTGCTACTACCATAAATAAACTACAAATAATACAAAATAGATTTCTCCGATTAGCAACCCACGCTCCATGTTTTTTATGTAACAAACAAATACACAAAGAATTGAATATAACTTCCGTCTCCAAACACATAGCCCATCTATCAAATACATTCTATTCAAATATCAACTCAATACCACACGCCATCCACTACAACCTGGCCTCAACAGGCCATACTCCAACACGCATAAAAAACCGTTACCCTTTTAACGTCTTCCTAAACTTATTTTCCAACAATTGTGAACAGTAGGTGCAGAGTGTAGCTTCCTACCCCTTCCCGTAGTTAGTTAGTTTTTAAGTTTAGGAAATAAGAATAGCTGTAAGCCAGCAATACATATGAAAAAGTAAAATGTTACTGAACTATGTACATCCAAATGGAAAATAAATATTTTTAAAAAATGGAAGAAGAAGAAGAAGAAGAAGAAGAAGAAGAAGAAGAAGAAGAAGAAGACTGAGGCGCAGCCTGCTGGAGGCGCCGAGGATCTGCCGCGCACCGCATGCCGATCGGCGAGAATCGGCTGATAATCTACACTACCTGCTGCCGTCGAGAGGTTGCAGGGCAGTGCAGCTATTCAACAAAGCAGTAAGGACATAATCGGTGTTATTAGTTGGGGCCCCTGACCACCTTTTCCCTCGCTAAGAACGCGGGCGATACTGTCAATGAATAACTGTAACTCAAAATGTATTGCTTATTTATCCTTGAAAATAGATTTTATTACATGGGAGTTTTTTTTTTTTTGTTTTTTTTCTCCCTTTCAAAATTCAAAATTTAAGTAGTATATGACTTAGTGTAGGGATCACAGAATTTTGAACATGTGCACACAATTCACTTTTCCCCATAGCACGTCATACGCAGTTTTAACTGTTTTTTGACGTAAAATAAATAAATAAATAATAAATAAATAAATAAATAAATAAACTTCAAAGAGGCGGCAAATCTTTGTTTTGTGGCGAGAATAGTGCCTGATAGTTTAGACGCAAAGAAATGTAAATTCTCTGTTACCAATTATTCATATAAAGTCCTATATTCATCCTCATAATCATGTTATTTGCTAATTAAATGTTTCGTAATAGTATGGTTGTTTTTATTGACCTTGTAAATAAAGTTTCTCGAAAACTCAACAGTTGCCTGTGAAAATGGTTATGTTCGTACCTTAAACAACGATCTCAGAAAGTTGAAATACCTTACTGGAATGATGGAACATTACGTACGCACCTTTCCGACTCTTTGCCCGTTGCAAGTGGAGTTCCTCAAGGATCGATTTTAGGCCCTATTCTGTTCCTACTTTACGTAAACGATATGCCCTCGACGATTCGAAACGGAAGAAAGGTTCTCTTTGCGGATGATACGAACATCCTTTGCAATAAAGAAACCGTAAATAGTACAATATCAGATGTTTCAAATTGGTTCCGAAATAACAAATTAATAGTAATCGAAAAGAAAACGGTTTTAATGCAGTTTTCCATTTCAAATAAACAATTCTGTGCTCCATTGAAAATGAACAGTGTACCATTGACTGATGTTAAGGCAACAAAATTTGTAGGTCTCTCAATTCAGTCAAACCTTAAATGGAACGTCCATTTAAATGAATTGAACACAAAATTAAGTTCATTATGCTACGCGTTCAGAATTCTTTCAAATTCAGTCAGCCTTTATACTGCTCGTTGTGTATATTTCGCGAATGTTCATTCCCGCCTGAGATATGGCATATTCTGGGGAAATACATCTTATAGCTCCCAGACTTTTAGATTACAAAAACGAATTGTACGAATATTAACCAAATCCCACCCACGTGATTCTTGTAAGCCTATCTTTATTAATCTAGGAATTCTACCATTACCGTGTCTTTTTATTTACGAATCAGTGGTTTTTGTAAAAAATGACTTGCTTAAGGGCGGGAATATATTTTCAGAAAATGCCGAAGTCTATTACTATAACACTCGACGTAGAAATCATATTCATCAGGTGACAGTATCAACAGCTCATTACAAAAAATTCGCATACAATACATGTACATTATTTTACAACACTTTGCCAGATGACATTAAACGATTAAACTCAATAGAAAAGTTTAAATCCCAAGTGAAATCGTTTCTGCTGCATAACAGTTTCTATACAATTAGAGACTATACTGAGCATCACAAGAAAAGTAACATTAATTTTATCAATGATACATAATGCATTAATTACTATTTGGACTGTATAAATGAGTATAAACAACCTGTAACAACTATTGTAACACAGCTTCCGGGTCAATGACCCCCATATCGATCAGGTTTTTCGTCCAGTTTCCCTGATCCATTGAGCAAATGCTGAGATGGCCCCTTGTTTTGCTTCTGGACATAAATGTAACTTCATTTTCTGTGCACGTCTTCTAGGATTCAGTGGGAAATACAATTATTCAAATTATCGTTTCCATGTTGTCGCGGCAGGAAGTAATAAGAGCCAAAATTTATTGCTTATTTATCATTGAAAATATATTTTATTACATGGGAGTTTTTTTGTTTGTTTTTTTCTCCCTTTCAAAATTCAAAATTTATTGCTTTTTATCCTTGCAAATAGATTTTATTACATGGGAGTTTTTTTATTATTTTTTTTCTCCCTTTCAAAATTCAAAATTTAAGTAGTATATGACTTAGTGTAGGGATCACAGAATTTTGAAAATGTGCACACAATTCACTTTTCCCCATAGCACGTCATACGCAGTTTTTAACTGTTTTTTGACGTAAAAATAAATAAATAAATAAATAAATAAATAAATAAATAAATAAATAAATAAATAAATAAATAAATAAATAAATAAATAAATAAATAAATAAAATGAATGTAGGACCATGTTTTACTCTTCTATAATATTCTTAGAATCATATTTCAGTTCTACCATTAGGGGAAAGAGAAACTGAGAAAAAGTGTTATTTAGGCGATAATAGACTGATAAGAGGGCAAAAAGCTAGCCACATTAAAGAGATTAGAAAACTAACTAGTACGAGAAAGTCTACGCCATTCTTCAGCATCCCTACTTTTTAATATCAATGAGTAAACAAACATGTCGGCCAGTGGCAGTTTCTCAAGAGAGGGAAGGGAGGAATGTCCTCGCACATTTTCTTCTTTTGAATGTAATTTCCAAACACAATATTTTCTTTAATGATTTTTTTTTAGTTCGTGGCAATGGTCTTTCATTGGGGTTTTTAACTGTACGCCCTTTTTAGGCGACGCGAAACCTCAAAATCGCTTGTGTTGTTTCACATTTGTATAATTTTTTGCAGTAAGTATGCGAATTAAACGCACACTATACCTCGCTGCAGTCTTTCATTGTGTTTGCACAACCCCCCCTTCTTTGACCCAACATAAAAAAATCCTTTTCCTCCACAAACCCAAATAGAGCGCGCGCGCAGTTCCACTTCCTCCAACAACCACGAGAGAGCGCGCGCCGGCGTCGTCTCCAGGGTAATTCCTCTGACTGCCGCCAGACCGCGCCTCAGCACGAGGGGGGTGAAAAAGAAAATGCATCCACCTCTTCTCCGACTGACGCGTCTGCCACGACAGCATAGTGGTCAACTTGCTTGGCTCGCAATCGGTTCGGTCTCAGCTGTCGCCGGTAGGCGTTTTTTGAAGCTGGCGTCATGAATGGGGGTGATTGGGAAATTGGGAATGCTCCTACCTCCCTTCTGCATCACGGGCGCCTCCCCCCTGCGTTCACTGCTGCCGTCACACTTACGAGATTTGGGTGACGTCTTCAAGAGGGGTGGGTGAGTGTGATATCCCGTCCCCTCCCAACTTTCCGCCCCTTCTCCTTCCTACCTTCCTTCCGCGTCCACTCATGGCATCACGATTCCGGGATCTGGGTGACGTCGCCAATGGGGTAGGTGGGTGTGAATTTCCATCCTCTCGTTATCACTCATCTTTCCTCCCCTTCCCCCTGCTCTCCTTCCTCCATTCCGCGTCACCTCCCTTCCCCTCGGCGTCCACTCATGACGTCACAATTACGGGATCTAGGTGACGTCAATGGGGTGGGTTGATGTGAGAAATATCGGTACATGTACACAAACTTCCTTACAATAACTACTAATACAGCTGTACGGCATGAGGGGAGGACATCCTCCTGTAGAATACCGTCTATTGGAATTAAATGAACCTTGGCGACCGGCGCCTGCTCGGCGCCCAAAAGCGTATGAATCATGGGCCACGTTGTAGGAAGAGACACGTAATATAAACTCACGCCCGTGGCAGCACCGTGATCTGATTGATTTTTTTCGTGTTTCTGGGCGCGTCAACTGCTTCTGTCATTAGTCCCGTTAGTGTAGTGCATGTTTTCTTCTCAGGAAAAGGCGGTGATCTTCCCCGAATTCCCCCGAATTCCCCCGCTGGATGGCGAGATCCGGCGCCGAACTACCGTCGGCTAGTGGGGTTTCCCCCTAACCAGGACTCTCCCACCAGCGGGGCACCGACCCAGCCGGGACAAGCTCTAGGCTCCCGACCAGTCCCCCGGAGTATGTGGTAGTGTAGTGGTTGTTAGTGTAAGTGTGTGTGTTTAAGGGGAGAGGGTAGGACAAATAAGAGGAAGGATAGATCGCGCGCAGTCCGTGACCCATTTGGTAGGGTACTGCTCCGGCATTCGCCAGGTGTTGATCGGAGAAACCACGGAAAACTACCGATCAGAGCAGCCGGCCGCTAGAATTCTCCTCCTGGCAGCGACTGAATTCGACCTAGCTGAAAAGCTAGTATCGAAAATCCTGCCGCCGTCAGGACTCGAACCTAGGACCTCCCGGTCAGAGACGCTGCAGTGACATCAGTTGATGCACTGAGCTACCGCTTCCGGTACCGTGATCTGCCGGAAATCCGAGTGATAGGGCAAAACGAACCGATTCGTCTCTTTTCCTTTTCCAATCCCAAGGCGACGAACAGTGCAATAACTTAACAAGGCATTTTGATATTCAGTTAGTGAAGAGGGCTTGCCTAAAGAAAGTGGCGCACTTTTACATAATTCGTGTCATAATATCAGCTGGACTGGACTGTTACGATCTTATTTTCTTGAATTGTTAGTTTTTTTCAGTGATATTAAAAATATAGATCGTGGAATTCAGAGGCTTGAAAAATCACGAAGATATCTTGATTTTTCGCTACAGTTAACACTTTTTGGTAAAAACTAATATCTCATTTATCTAGCCTTAGGGGAGCTACTAACTCTTCTTCCAGTAACGATACTGCAAAGGTAACGAATTTCGTTTACATTTGCATGTAATCTAATTTGTTGTGTGTTTCATGTAATGTAATAGTATTGGCATCACTTCTTTCCTCCTCTTAAGAACCCTGTACTAACCGCCACTGATGTCGGCCTTAGAACACAATTACATGTAATTTACAAATGATCAGGGTAATTAATGTAGTTTTCTGATGTGGAATATTGAAAGAATTTTTTAAAAAAAGTTTGGTAAATTTGTCTTTGTAGTTTAACTTTTACGTAGTTACTATTTCATGTTCATTGCTTGGAATCGTTTCATAAATGTGAAATGGATAAATGTGGAATGAAGTTTGACAATCCATCCCAAATCGCAACATTTAAATATTCTGAGGCGATACTCTCTGAATATGAATCAGTGAAATTGTCGCTGATTCAATCAGTGAGAACCAAGTCACTGATATCTTCAGTCGAAATGTGTAGTTTTGCTGACAATCAGTGAATACGTGAACCTTTTCAAAATGACCGCCAGCATTTCATTGGTTGTCAGTTGGCCGCGTCACCATACCGACTGGTCCAATCATTCACGTGCTGTGTTGTGAATGTACGCAAAATCGCACGGCGGAGCCAGTGGAATAGAGGTTTCCTGCGAGAAAACTGACCTGTGTCTGAAGATTGTTTTAATTGCATTAGGTAAGTAGTTTTCGCTTTTCTGTGACTCGTCTTGTTGATAACTGTGAGACGTATTATTTTATGGTGAGCATTTGTCCATACTAAGAAATAGGTTATGAACACGTTGTTAATATCACGTATTTGTTTTTGTTATTAACTTGGAAACTTCTTATGTAACTTAAGAGTTTTAATGTAACTGTTTGGTGATACAGTGTGAAATATCTGACGTGCAATGGATAATTTCGTTTATGAAATTTGTAAAAAGCCCAAAATGCTCTCGATTACACCACAGCAGAGCCGGGCATGCCAGCAAACTAATAACTCATTCTTTGGTTTTTCCAATTTAGTTTGACACCAGTCCAGGAGTGGAGTTTTGAAGAAGTGTACGAGAAAGTGCTGGAGCTAACTGGGGACTCTAACAATGTGAATATTTTGAAAGGTATTTTAATTTGCCACAGACTGCTGTAATACTGATTTATTTTGATCAGTGTTCCTTGCTTTCCTTAGTCACTAAACACATTATATTTTACTCATTTACATGGCAAGGCTAGTTTGGCAGAGGAGTGGGAGTGCAGAAGGTACATCAAAGCCATTCCTGAGGTTCCCAATCCAGACCTCATAATAATTCTGCCAGTTAGTATGATCTTGTATGTAATCTGAAAATAAAGTAACCATTCTTTCCTCGTATAACTTCTTGACCTATCTTTTTTCTGTTTTAGGAGGGCTCTAATTTGCATCTGGAGGAATTGGAAAGGAGAAAAACCTTCAAGAAAAATGTCCAGCAATATTTGATATGGGTGAAAGGATAGAAAAACTATTCGTGTTTTGTTCAGGGTGATGGTTGGTTTTAACATCTGCCCTTTTTTTTAATAATAAAATATTCCTTCACCCATTGCAGCATTTGACTTACTGTTTAAATTAATATTTACAACAAATTTGGCATACTCAACATCATTAGCAATTTTTTTTCATTTTTAGCAGTATATAATGATAATATCCTTCAAATATTTAATTTGAAATAAAAACTCAGTTGGGTTTCTGTAATAAACCCCCCCTTCTGGGAAATGAACAATGCTTTTGCAATTGTTCAATTATCATAACCTTCTACCATTGGAGTTAGCTTTGTTATATCATAGAAATTTGATTCTTTGGTTCTGTGTCCGGTATTGACTTCATAAATTGACTTTAAGATTTTCCCAATATCGAGGATGGCCCAATTCTCAATTCATCTAATTTCTTCCTGTTCAGGTGATTTTCATGTTCTATGTACACAAGATCTCCCTTTTTAATTCAATTTGTCTCCTGTGTAGGTTGAATATTTTTTTGTTGTCATTATGAAGTTTTATTGTATTCTTGAGTGCTATTTTCCTCTCTCTTTCTAAATCTTCGGCTGTGCATTTTATTTTTAATTCATGCGGTAGGATATTTATGGTTTTACCTTCTAGCAAGTATTTTGTTGAGAATTTTGTCACTGTACGCTCTGTCTCGTATTTCTCCACAGCTTTTTTCACAATAGTTGTCCATAGCAATAGCAGCCTCTTTGTTAGTTTCATTCATAATACATCTAATTTTATTCACTAAAGTCTGGTTTAATCTTTCATTGAGACCATTGGAGAAAGGCGCATCTATGGCAGTAAAAATCAATTTTATTTTTTTCTTTACTTTGAATTGTTTTAATTCTTTTGAATTTATTCCTGGATATTGATCCGTTAGTACCATCTGGACATAATGGTATTTTGTTACTTCCTCAGTTAGTTTTATGAAGTCATCAGCGTTTTGATTTTTTGATGTTAAAATATAAGCATATCTTGTTAAATGGTCGACCAGTAGGTGTAGGTATTTTTTTGTTGACCGGGATCCTCCATAACCTCCGATGGTATCTATAGAAACTATCTTGAATGGGTACATTGCTCAACCTAGGTGTGACATTAATCCATATTATGATTTTCTTCATGATTTATTCTTTAAGTAGATGTCACAAGTTTCACAAATCTTCTCTATGTTTATGTTTATGTTTATATTTTTCGCTGTAAAGAATGGTGTTACTTTATTTATCATCTGCGCTCTTCCCAGGTGACAATAAGTATTGTGTACATATTTTAGTAATATTTTACTAAATCCTTCTGATAATGAGAGTTTTACTCTTCTTATTAATTTTTATAATAAATTTCATTTTAGAATATTAGTTTTTTCTTATTGTTTTGTAGTTCTGTGCATCTTCTTAGATCCTTTTTTATTTCTTCTAATTTCACTAGGGTTTATAATTTTTAATAGGTCATCTGAATTTTCATCAGGCTCTAGAACTGGATGCCTGCTTAAACAGTCTGCCTCTTGGTTTAATTTTCCAGGATTATATTTAACTTTAAAATTGTATTGGGACAGATAGTATGTCAAATCACCCAGTTCTTAATCTGTTATTGCTTTTATATTTAAATTTTTTAAAGGTTTATGATTGGAGTGTACCAAAAATTCTCTTCCAAGTAGCCAATGTTGCCAATATGTCACAACCTTTTTTATTGCCAAGCACTCAAGGTAAATTGCTTTTTTTTTTCCTTTTGAGCTTCACTCAATTTTTTCGAAAAATATGCCACTGGCTTATTATCCCCATTTTTGTCCTTGGTTTAGTACGGCTCCGATTTCTTTTATGCGTGCGTTCTTTTTCCAATTGTTCCATTCTGATTCTACTGTATTTTTCAAAATCATACTTGAGTACCAATCTGCGCTTGCATTGTCAAGGGAAAATTTTAGAATTTCTCTTCCACAAAACAGCGTTCACACTCTTTTTCAAACTCGTTTATCCATTGGCATGGGTTTGAGTTTCTTCCATTAAATATCTATCTATATATTTAAAAAAATAAAACATTCTGCCATGGCTTCGTTTTGAGCTTCTACTGAATTGATTGTAATATTTTTTCCTTTAAATGAAAAAATGTGATCCCTAGATGTGTTATCAGATATTGTTTGTGTTGATTCACCAACATTTACGGTGTAAATTAATTAATTAAATCATTCTTTAATACTACGCTTATCAGTAATCAATTGTTTTCTTCCAAAATGCTGTTTCAAAATCGATTATATGAAACGCTAGATGTGAGTCCAAGCTGCTTGATGTTTTGTTTTGATTGTTGAGATTTGTTTACAATTCGTCACGGTTTTGTTTCAGTGTAATAATTGCATTGTGGCTTTGACAGTTTGCATGTATTTGCTTTTGTGATGTATTTTTTAGAGAACATTCGGACAGTGGATTTTGCTCAGTTGTACTGAAGTAGTGAAGTTGTTCACAGGTTATGTCGAATTCCGAATAGTTGTCCACGCGCCCCCAAAGAAGCAAACGTACACTGGACGCAGAGAATGAGAAAGTCAGCGCAGAAAATGTCAGTTTTGTTCTGCTTTGTACTTCCCATGCGAGAGAAATTCTGCAAACGTGTTTACTCTGTGTTGCTTAAATTGGAAAGTAAGTTTACCTTCAAGCAATATGCCAGAAGTAATCAAATGACACATCAAAAAACTTTAGAAATAATATTGATGGACAACATAACCTCCAAATCAACATTGTAAATAAATAAACATTTTTATGTAAAATCTATTGATAATAATTAATTTAATTACAGCAATTCAATATCCGTCAGTATAATAGTGCTCTTTCTTTTGTGTCATATCGTGTATTATTGGAATATGTGGGCCATTTTGCATTGCCACCTGGTCATGGACCATACGTGTTCAAAATTTTGGGAACTACACATCACAGAATTTCTTCGTTATAACCCGAAGATCCAAACAATGCAACATATTGTGAACATTAGTCTGGGCACAGTATTTTACATTTATCTAAGATCTCACAGTCAAATTTTGAAGGGTTCTCACTAGTATTGATAATAAAATCATTGGCAATTTTTCTCAAATTTTTTACTTCAGATATTTGTTGCTTATCTTCTAAAACTTTCTTTAAAAGTTTCTCAATTGTTTCATCTGAGGTACTCGGGTAGATTTTTCAACTTTTTCCTCTGTAATCTCTTCTATGTAGTAGTTGTAAAATTGCAAATTTTCCTCTTCATCCAAATATACTTTTGATAGATTTTCTGATAAAGAAATCCAGACTTTGATGTCTCTTTTTTTAAAGTATTTCTTACCTTACCAAATATTTGTGTTGTAATAAGCTCCTTGTGAAGATTTGTGTTTTGGAGTTCATCTGGTAAGCCATTTAAAGTTTTTACCTCAAGTGAATTAATAGCTTAGAACTTGCGCTTCTTGACACATGCCATCATTCATCAATTGTATTCCTGTCTTTGAAATCAGTGGCCAGGTGCCTCCATTGCGGTGTCAGGTATCAGTCATTTGTTCGGTAGCATGGCAGATTCAAATTTTTAGGAAACGACACACAATAGTCTTTGTTTTCTTTATACACATATATATGTGTATATATACATGTGTATACATATATATGTACATAGAAACAAAGGCATGCAGTGCTGTTAACATTTCCAATTTTAAGCTTGGCAATGCTGCCGATTTTAATTATGAAAATTATAATTAGCAGAGGAAGCTGATTAAGTTGCCCTAAAACTTGCCAAATACTTGTAATAATATCAAATGTTTATTTGTATTTTTACTTTAAAAATTTTGACATTTAATGTTCTCTATTTATTTTTATTGTAAAATTCACATAAAAATCCATTGAAATGTATTTATACACATTTAAATTATAAGAGGATTATAATTCTTTCACTACTTTCTTCCCAACTTTCTTTTCATAATTTGTTGTATTGTCACCAAAATTGTCAATAATATGTACATAAAATAAAGAGTGTTAACTGCAGGCCAATTTTCCTCCGTAGTGAGTTTTGAAAAGTTCCTGAACATGGTTTTCTTCTGTTGGATGTTTTTCATAGGTTTAAATAAAGACTTGTAATCACCTATCTCACTTAAAAAGGCAGTATCTCCGCAACGCGCCAGCTGTGTGGTTGCTCAACCAAAAAGCTCTATCTTCCCCGTGTTAAATCGAAGGACTAAGGAGTAAAAACAATAACTTCATTAATAGAACCAAGAGCATGGTGCTATTCCTGACAAGGCACCAGACACCGGAGAGAGCGCCATTTGGACGCCCTTTCGTTTCAAAATGATTTCATATACATCGCTATTGCTGCAATATCTTCAATAATGAATGTTTTAAAAGGAAAATGTATATTCCTAAGATATAATGAGATCTTTTTCATTTTCTGGGGGTTGTGCAACCTAAGCACGAGCCGCCACTGCTGGGATAGCAATGCGATATTTCACTGATTCAAGCAGTGTAGTTTCACTAATTCAAGCAGTGAAGTTTCACTGATTCAAAAAGTGGTCCCGATTTTCACTGATTCATTCAGTTCAGTTCACTGATTGTCAGTGGTCGGATTTTAACTACCACAATCAGTGAATAGCCACTGTCAATCAGTGGCTTTTCACTGATTCAAATTGAGAGAGTACCGCTATGGGGTAAGTGGTTTAGATATACATAGGTACGGATGTCTTGACATCTTCAGAGGAGGGGCGACTGATGCCCCAACAAACGGAGGGTTTCAGCTCCATCGAATGACGAAAATGCAATTTCCACAATCCAGAACATTAATATATCACAGTCTAATAACACAGTCCCGCAGCGTAGAGCGAATTTTTTAACATGGAGCGACGCTAGCGCCTCCAAGTGGCCAGTAAGCTGATCTTTTTTGTTGTTGTTTCTGTTCCTGATAACATAAGGTTATGTGTAGAACATTTCGAGCAGTAGTGTCTCCTGCTCAGTGATCATGGGGATGCGATCAGTTTAACGGATTAAACATGGTAGACCAATTAACGTGTCTATCCATACTACGACGTAATACCTACTGTACCTTCTTTGAGAATCTTTGAGAATTGCTAATTGTGCATCGCTTGCTCTGATAATAATACGCGCATGCATGTGTAGTGTAGTCAAACTCCTCCTCCCCGAACCAGCAATGGAGGACACAGTCGTTTCCACGTGACCACTGGGAGACGAAGGCGAAGCTTTGGGAGGGGGAATACAGAAGCGCCAATGAGAAGTCCGAGATGCGACAGGCAACGTCGCATCGTCGTCGACCGAAACCTCGCATCTTGCACACAGCATATGGTGAGAGTTCAGTGACCTCGGTAACAAATCGCAGCCATCGAAGGGATGTTTTTCGGCCTGTCAAATCCATGGAGGTGACAGACGCCTACAGGAAAGCGCATGGGGAAAAGCGAAAGATACAAACGAAACAGAGAGACATAATTCAGGAATAGAAATATATTTTTAACAAAAGTTTTAAAAGAGACGAAAAAGTTGGGGATGCGACACATCACTCGCATCCATTGAGCCTACGCCACTGTTTCTAATGCTCAACTTGCGCATCTTCCCAAGAGAAATAGGAAATATTTAATTGTGATTAATCGAAGGTGCTAATTAAGATTAGTGTCTCATTAATGTACATATGTAGCAATGGACAATGTTAGAAGTGTGGAATGTATGAAAGTAATTATGTGCCCATAGTAATTATTTCCTTTGTTTATTGTAATCTGTAAAATAGTATGAATATGAATGTTGAATAGAACTTTTGTGTATACTGTTGCATAATACATGGGAACAATGAACCTCCTCGCGGTGTCTCTGGTAACAGTAGGCAAATTCTTTCACTAATTGATTACTATGGCCGTGTTATTATACTGATGTAAACTATAAAAAATAATAATTGTTAATAAATAAATGTAACTTAAATCTAATATGTATATTTCTTTCTGTATGTATGTGTGTGTGAGGTTCATGTGATTGTTCTGTATATAAATCTTCGCTTCTTGTTTATTTGTGCAACTGTACATAACTGTTCACCAGAAGAAAACCCAAATATTCATATAATTTCCACATTCTGGAGTATGTAAAACCACAAAGATAAAGAAATCCCTTCTGAAACGTCAAGTGTCAGATGTAACTCTGCCGACTTTGGAAGAAATTCTATAGGATATTACACGTTCTTAGGTTTATATACTTTTAAGCTTTCATTTACAACAGAAAATGATTAAATTGGACTATAATGTGAGTTAGGTTTTCAAAATATATATTTTTTTTCTTAGGGCTTTTATCCAGCCGACAGCCGGTTGCACTTAACGTCCCGAAGGGACGCATATTCGACTATACTCTAGACAAACACTTGCGGGCTCCTCTCATCTGGGGTCAGCAGAACGCGAGGACCTCGGCGACAACACACACAAATTCAAGGGACAAACAGCCATGCCCAAGGCGGGACTCGAACCCGCGACCCTTCGGACCGAAGCGCTGAGTCTGTACTCGCTCTTAGCCACCTCGGCCATCCAGGTCGGCAAATATATAATTACTACGTCAAATTCTTGATCTAGCATACTTAAGCTATGGTAAGAGGGCGCGATCAGCTTACTGACCACTTGGAGCGCTAGTGATGCTACAACAGTCAGTAGGGCCTATTTTCAGCATAGGGAAAAAGCACAGAGCGGCGGGACTGTGTTATTAGACTGTGAATATATAATCAAACGTACGCAGTTCAATTTATTAACAGACTTGGAAATACAAATAATTACAAATTATCGGCTGAGGAAATACATTCAATACGCGGGTTGTTACGTATACAGATTATATAATACACATACATGTAAATATTATACATAATATACATTCATGTAAATTAATTAAAACTAACTTAAATATTCAAATATTACTTACATAATTTCATGCATTGTGTCCATGTCAGGTATGTTCACCTCCCACGCGTATGGTTCTGATATTCATTTCCAGTAGGCAATCGAGTTTTTTAAATAGTTCTGCATATGTACAATTTCCCGTAATAGAATCCATACAAAACAAAATCGAATTCGGTTTCAGGTATGCGGTGAACGCACTTCAGCACTTTGCAACAAGCACTATCGTTTGGACATGTTTTATAGGCTCCCAGCATGCGCAGGCTTGTACCGCGCTGCACGTCCACACCTCGGCCCCTAAAGCAAATACGCCTCAGCGCCCCAACGTTATGGTAATAGAAGTGATTTGTTTGTGCGCCGTTTGTGTGAATTTTGTTGTTCGTGTTTTCTTTATGAAACAATTAAAGAAACTACAGATTTAGTGACACTGAGAATGTCCCACCAACTCTAGACAACTCTCATAACTTTTGAAACGGTTCACGATAGCGAAATGCAGTTTTCGCTCAACAACGCGGAATCATGGAGTAAGTAGTGTGTCTTAAGAGAGAAATAGTAGATATACGTAGTAATGTACCGTGTTAGATATGAAGAGACTATTGAAAACTGTATCAAAACAGACATAACCTTGAATGAACC
Organism: Teleogryllus occipitalis; assembly: GCA_011170035.1. Lineage (NCBI taxonomy): Eukaryota > Metazoa > Arthropoda > Insecta > Orthoptera > Gryllidae > Teleogryllus > Teleogryllus occipitalis. Next base: position 440,523 of record BLKR01000569.1, read on the forward strand.
TTCAGAATCAGAAGTATTTGAAACTTAAAAAATTGTTTCTTTTAAAATTTTTGACACAGAAGTTACTCAGATGGAACATCGGTTTCAAGGTTTTGAAAACTTTAATTTTATTGAATTTCTTGACGAAAAGAAATTTTACACCTACAAAGCGTCCTTTCCTACAGAAAAGTTATATTTCCTAATAAAACAATATCCATTCTTTCACTGTGAGCAGCCTGGAAATGAACTGACAAATGTGATCTTCGATCATGCAAAATACATGTCTACAGATTTGTTGCTAAAGTATTTCTTGGACAACGGTCTAGAAAATGAATATCAAGAGACTATTCGATTGATACAACTCAATCTAACTTTCCCTGTATCTACAGCCTTAGGTAAAAGGAATATGATAACATTAAAGAGAGTGAAAGCATTCCTACAAAATATCAGGCTCAGTAACTTGAGTACACTGGCTATCGAAAAGTGTCTGTTAAATTAACGTACCAGAGACAATAGCTTTAAAAACAAGTTATCGATGTGACTGTTGAACGATAAGCCCGATGAATGGAGCCGATTTACAAAAAGTATAAGGTAAGATTTTCAGAATACCCAACTATATGACTCTAGCTTTGCCACTGAATATAAGTTGTTGTTGTTGCCACTATTAGTGGTGATGATAACGAAATAAAATTATTTTATTTCGATTGGTTGGTTAGTGATTCTGGGCGCGTCAACAGCTTAGGTAATTAGACCCGTAAGTGTAATGCATATTTTTTTCGTGGGGAGATGGCGGTGATCTTCCCCCGCTCGATGGCGAGATGGCCAGTCTCCCGGAATATGTGGTAGTGCAGTGCATGTTAGTGTGTGTGTGGGTGTAAGGGGAGAGGATAGGACAAGAAAGAGGTAGAAAAGATCGCGCGCGGTCCGTGGCCCGTTTGTTAAGGTACAGCTCCGGCACTCGCCTGGTGGTGATCGGAGAAAATACGGAAAACTACAGATCAGAGCAGCCAGCCACTAGAATTCTTTTCCAGCCAGCGACTGAATTCGACCTAACTGAATAGCTAGAGTCGAAAATCCTGCCGCCGTCAGGACTCGAACCTAGGATCTCCCGGTCAGAGACGCTGCAGTGACATCAGTTGATGCACTGAGCTATCGCTCTCGGTATATTTTATTTCGAAAATTTAATTATTCTGGTATATATTGCAATAATGAAGGATCTGCGACACACGCTCGTATTCACTACGCCCGCAAAATAACTTAATAACTGTATGATCTGCCGGGAAGATCATTCAGAACCAGACACCGTGCGCAACAGAGGGTCAGAAAGAGGGATTTTCTTCCATAATGGCCAACTTTACACAAAGAAATAACCAAATGTACATTTTGAATCAAACCTAATATCAAATGAAAATAAATCTCCAAACATCGTAAATAATGCATTCAATGTCGCCAAGAATAGATTGAACTTGTGTACTTTTAATAACACGCGAAATTTATAAAATTAAGTTGCAACTAATTTCAGGCGAAGACAGAAAATTAGTATTCCCCTCGTCTGGAGGTGTCTGACGCACTGCAATCAGACGCCTCCCCTCCTTCCTTCTGCGCTAAAAGCCGGTGGGAAGAGTATATAGATTAGTTGCGGTGTCAATTCAACCATGACCCTATCTATAAGCATAGAGTCAAAGAATAAACTCAGTAAAGAGCTTAATAGCGTGGCACTGCCTATGAGAGCACTAGATGTCGGAGGGAGCTCTGGTTGGGCTCTCTTTGATTTCAAAATGTTTTCTTCTACATCAGTGTTGCCGCAATATATTGAATGCCATCAAAAGGAAAATGTATGTGCCTAACATGTAATTAGAATTTGTTCGATTATTTGTGGGTTGTGCAACTTAAGGACAAGCCCTCACTGCTTCATAATATTGTATTGTATTCAAGTATTGTACCTCAGCTTCTGGGTCAATGATCCTCATCTCGATCAGGTTTTTCGTCCAGTTTCCCTGATCCTTTGAGCAAATGCTGAAATAGCCCCCTTGCTTTGCTCTGGACATAAATGTAACTTCATTATCTGTGCACGTCTTCTAGATTTCAGTGGGAAAATATAGTTATTAAAATTATCATTCTCCGTGTCGCAGCAGGAAGTATTATTCCTTCACGAACATGAGGAGGGATAAGAACCCAAATCTGCAGCTGATTTGCCTTAGAAAATAGATTTTATTACATGAGAGCGAATATTTTGATAACAGTTGTTGCCAAAAACGCTTATTTCTTTCTGTATTCAGAATTCAATTTGTATATGGCTTAGGATAGGGATCCCAGAATTAAGAAAACGTGCACTGAATATACTTCTCGTAGCACGTCACGCGCAGTTTTTAACTATTTTTGACGTAAAATAAATAAATAAAGTGAATGATAAACCTTTTTTGCATTCAATCGTTTTTAAATGGTTCATAGTTAATCGTTTGTGATTGTTTAAGATATTTTCTCTGTCTTAAATGAAACTATCGGACTGAGTTATCACCCAGTGAAACACTAAAATGTGAGAATATAATCTGAAGAACTTAACAAGAAATTTTAAAAAGATATGAGGTGATGGATGAAGTCGTGTCGGATCATATCTAATTTTGAATATTTTGTCAAAATATTTTTTGGTTTGGTTTTTTCGTTTCCCGGGCGCGTCAACTGCTTTGGTCATTACTCCCGTTAGTGTAGTGCATGTTTTTTTCTCGGGAGATGGCGGTGATCTTCCCCCGCTAGATGGCAAGATCCGGCTCCGACCTACCGTCGGCTAGTGGGGTTTCCCCCTAGCCAAGACTCTCCCACCAGCGGGGCACCGCCCCAGCTGGGACAAGCTCTAAGTTCCCGACCGGTCACCCGGAATATGTGGTAGTGTAGTGCATGTTAGTGTGTGTGTAAGGGGAGAGGATAGAGCAAGGAAGAGGAAGGACAGATCGCGCGCGGGATCGCGCGCGGTCCGTGGCCCGTTTGTTAGGGTACTGTTCCGGCATTCGCCTGGTGTTGATCGGAGAAACCACGGAAAACTACCGATCAGAGCAGCTGGCCGCTAGAATTCTCTTCCAGGCAGCGACTGAATTCGACCTAGCTGAAAAGCTAGTATCGAAAATCCCGCCGCCGTCAGGACTCGAACCTCCCGGTCAGAGGCGCTGCAGTGACATCAGTTGATGCACTGAGCTCTCGGTAAAATATTTTTTAAAACATGTAAACCTTCAGCTTCTTGGATAGTTATGAATGACAAAATTGTTTTAAAATATAAGATATTGCCTACAGTTCCATTAACAAATATTACTTTTAAAATTAACAGAAAGCTAAATGTGTGTTTTTTAATAACCTACAACTATTTTCAGAAACAATTCCATGAACTTTTAAGTGCCAGAGCCACAGGGTTATGAAATGTGATAGATGAAGCAGGCGGGGTCATTTGGTAACGCCCCTTGTTTTCTTAATGCAATATGTTCTACCAAATTCGATCTTTAAAGAAGGTCGTGTACAATTTTTTTAGAACACTAGTAGTTTAAAATTTGATATTAATATTTGCGTGAAGTAATATTATACTTAATATTTGCGTGAAGTAAAGGCAATTTCTATATTTTGCTTTCAAAACCGGCTACAATTTTTTTTCTTAATTTTTTCCCAAGGACACTTACAAAGAAGGCGCAGGTCTTATTTTTTCAATATATTAATAGTTTTCGCGCAGTTGAGTGAACTGCGACAAAAAATAAAACAAGCTTTTCTCAAAAAAGGCTCCATATTTTTTCTGTAAACTTGTTGTATGGATAGTGCTAAATGCAGTAAATAGTTTGGCATGAACGCCTTTTTGATCAATTCTTTTAATTGTTTTTAAATATACCAATATAATTTTTATACATCTCCCGCGTCGTTAATGTTTAGATTACGGGCGTATTTATACATTATTGCGTAAGTGAGTACAAGCATGGATGAATATGAATGGAATGTTAATCTATGGTATAAGTGCCTCAAGTGATTTCTGGTGAAGTGCCTAAAAAATTCGAAAGTATTTTTGTGAAAAAGAGTTCAAAATTGCGTATATTCAGAAACGCTCAAACGATATTTCCTCAAAAACACCCCTACATTTCCAAAGAAAATTTGTAAATGGGTCTGTGTTTTTTACTCAATAAGATTCTTGAAGTAATATTTCAATTCTATTAGTAGGGGATTTAAAAGCTGAGAAAATGTATTTTCAGAGCCAATAATGGCAAGCTGTCTGGATGGGGTAAAACCAATATGGTAGCCCAGGCAAAAGAGATTAGGAAACTAGAACGAGAAAGTCAGTGGCAAACTGTAGCATCACATGTTTGTATTTTGTAATTGTATTATTCGAGATGTGAATGATATTACTCTTACCTCTTGAGAACCTTTTTTTCCGCTTGCCAGAGAAGTTCTGCGCCTATTGTAATGTTATGGGAAGGCTGAAGTAAGTCGGTTTTTATCGTATGACCATTTAAACTAGCTTCTATTATAAATGATTTGTTTAAGAATCCAAAACCTCTACCTAAAGTAGAAGACGAAATAAATATTAATCAGTTTTATTGTATTATATACCTTTATTATTTATCATATCAATCAATTTTAGTATATAGGTATTTTTGTAACATGGAAACCTTTTAATTCCATTTTAATAATTTTTATTATTTTACTAAATGTATTACCGGCTTTTACTCCAAGAATTACTTGATTACTGGACATCTTTATCGAATCCATAGAGAAACCTTCTTCACTACAATTGAGTGAATATTGTTTTTTTTAGATGTCAGGTACGAAATAATAATAATAATAATAAATATAAGTTCACCAACTTTAGGCTGCACCATAATGGATGTTTACGTTCCCTTGGTTACTGTTCAATGTATCGCATTGCTAAAATGAACCACTAGTGTTTTCCATAGAGTAAATATGTTCGTCCACACATATATAAACGTGTTTTGAAAACTTCGGCTCGAAGATTTTTACTTGATCTTTTCTTGATAATCCATATTATTAATGAACTGTAATTAGATCAAAGACGTGAATGCCAGACATGGAACGTATTCGGAGAAAACGTCAAATAATAATTTTTAACTTTCTGGATGACTTGACTTTCACGATAAATCAGACGTGTTGAAGTGTATCATGGTGGACACATTTCGCTATTGCTTTAGCAATCTAAGTTATTATTTGATATCCTAGAAATTGGTTGTTCTACGGTGCTTTCTCGTGATGATTTCTCGGTTAAACTTGTTACTTTCTTTATTTACAAAGTGTTAATCACAACTGATCTCTACGTTTTATTTTGGTATCATTCCGCGTTCGGTTGGAAGTCTTGCGGAGGAGGAGGAGGTAATGGATGTGTTCGTTGTATGTCTGCTGTTACTCTCATTTGGTGAAAAGTAAATAGCAATGATTCGAATGTATACAATTACAAGAAACTTGGATACTTGTGATTATCATGGACATTTGGGTGATGTAAATGTTTGGATAAGCCAACAGTGTGCAACGATTAATTCCATGGCTGCAATTACCCTCCGTAGGCCTATGGCCTACCTGTGACAAGAGCAGCCATTTTCACCGCCGATTCGTTTTACATGGTTTAAGTGTTCCTCAGCATGCAGAAACGCGACGGGAGGGACAGAGAAAAAGATACCCGTGAAGACGCTGCGAAAAGAGTTTCTCGTACAAGTGCTGGAGGAACAAGAACTAACATGCATGCTACTAGGCACAGTGGATCCAGTAGCTCGGGTGTGTTGATGGTTGGGCCAAACTTCAGAGTCGGAAAAAAGATCGGGTGTGGAAACTTCGGAGAATTGAGACTTGGTAAGCTAGAGGAATAAATGTGCTAATAATTCACAAGGGAATTGAGGGCAGTTAAACATTTGGTTTACTTAATCATTCAGTAGAAAGGCCTGCATGTGATCAATAAACTTTTGTTGCCATATATAACAATGAAATGTTTAATTCCTAGCTTGTGGCATTGACATTTTCATGAAAATATAATTTAAGTATTTTTACAATCATTTTATACAAATGTAGTCTCACTATGACAGATGTCTAAAAATGTACAGAATTATAAGAAGTATTATTTTTATGAAGTACAGCGACTCTTAGTGAATGTTCTTTAATAGTTGCGTTGGTGCTTTCATCATCATTCTTGCAACAGATTATAATTTAGCTGTAGCTTCTTTGTGTTCTTTTGAAATGATATATCTGAACATCATAATATCAACAAGCATTTTCCCTTGTCTTTGCACTTCACAAATATCTGTCAAACGAAATTGGTTATAGCAGTCCCCAATTTTGTTCATGTTATTACTTTTTTGGTCAGTAATAGAGTGAAGAATAATCTTTGCTATTGAATTCTTTGTTTCTAATGGTAGGGTTAGAATTGTTATATGGTCGACAGTGTAAAATTGATTTTCTTAAATATATGGTAATGCTCTGGAATTCTTAAAAATGGTGTACACGAAAATGAAATTAAGTTTGGTTTTTAAAAGCAATTCATGATTTACTGTTCACAATGCTTATTTAAATGGACATGTACATCTAGTTGGTCATGACACTTGGAAACATATTGTGCTTGGTACTGAAAATCATTTCTGTATTTAATTCTGTGAATGAACCTGGGTATAATCTGTAAGATTTCCATAGTAAACTTGAATTATCTTCCATTTTATCACTTAAGAACTGGAAGTGAGGTTATTAGCAGATAAAGGTGCTTCTGTTCAATGTTCATTTTGTCGACTTAGTTGAATGGGGGGAATTCTATATATCTTTTTTGCACATTTAAATGATAATTGAAGGGGTCAGTGCAATGGTGGTGTAAGCCACTTTTTTAAAGAACAGGTATAAGGCAAGTTAAAATTACCTAGTTGTGAGGTTACATTAGGAAAGAGAAACTCTCGACTTCAGTCCTAACATCATGGGGAAGACTAGTCTACCCAACAATGAACAAAGATACAAATGTAGATCGCCATTTTAGACAACAGATGACATAGATAACAACTCATTTTTCTGTTTTGAGAGGTTCGACTTATGTGCCCACCCTTTCAATGAGTTTATTTCTTCTTTATGTAGTGTTTGATGTTAATAAATTGTTCTAAATATTGTGATTTTACCCACAGTTGAGATACTCTTACAATAAAAAGATACCTTAATTATTAACTATTAGTGATTACTTATAATTTATTTTTAACACTACTGAGAAATACATATCTTCAAATTTGAAAGGCAAGTTTCCAGACTTCTTAAGACTGTTTTTGGATGAAAAAAAAAATGTAGTTTCCCCTCCAAGAAAGAACAAAGTAAAAGACGGTGTGATTATAGTTAAGATCTTCCTTACATTTTCCTTTGTGAATAATGTCTTAAAATTCAGGAATAGATCCAGAAATTTGACAAGATGCTTGAAATTATTTGTTAATACCAAGCATAGGACAAATGCACATTTGCACATGCTATAAAATGCGTGAATGTAATTATTATAGGAATAAATTCATATAAAATTAAGTTATTTTTAAATTTATATAAAATGAATGTACTGAGAAGAATTGATCTGGCTCAGTGCTGTTAACTGTTTTGTGATATGCTGTTTTTCACAATTTTAAAATTCGGTTTGTTGTGTATATGCAATTAAATTTTTATCTTTTTCGGTTTAGTTAAGTTCTGGTGCCTCTCTTCCCCATAACCTTAGGTGGTTATATTGCTTGAAGCTTCTTGGACACCAGTGGCATGTTACATTCATGGAAGTACATTTGCTAGTGGAAATTTGGATGATTGAAAAGGCTCGGCATGATTAATTCACCATTTTTAAGTGATATGTAGTTGATACAAAATCCATCTAGGGTATCTTTGTTCAATTTGTTTGAAATACTGGGTTTGCATTATAAATTGATCGCAATAATCCATGCATAAAAATTGTTATAATTAATTTATAAATTACAAACTCTCAAATGACCAACTTATCATAACTAGGTCTTAGTATGCAAGCGTTTTCAAAATGAATGTCTGAATATCCCCAGAATAAAAATTTAGTAGGTCCAATGAACAGGAGAAGCAATTTCTGAAGAATTTATGACCCCAAACTGTTTCCATGAAAATGTTATTATTATTATTATTATTATTATTATTATTATTATTATTTTATTGTTTTTCTTGGTTAGGGAAATGCAATTAAAATAATTCAGGTGTGCCAATATGAACTTATTTGATCATGAATACTTGCGTAGGGTATATGCCTACACTTGTTGCTATAGTATGATCAAACTACTTTGAAGCGTGTCAGTACAATATTTGTGCAACAAAACAATATGCTTGACCGTATGTAGGATTTGTTGAATGCACAACATTTTAATGAGTGATATTGGGAAAGTTGTTAAAAATAAATTTGTATTTTGTTTTCTCTGACTTGTATATTTTGTTTCAGGAAAAAATCTATATAACAATGAGCATGTTGCCATTAAAATGGTAAGTGAATCAAAATATTACAAACGTATTTGAGTAAATAGACATAATATTTTATACAAATTAATATGATTGTTTAGATGAGGGAGATTCAGGAGAACAAATATTGATTTTCACTGAAGTTGATCAATTTCCTAATTATTATTCAGACACTATTGGAAAATAAAATTCTTCCTTTTTAAATGCAAAAAAGACGAGTAGGAAGTTTGTGAGCTTTTGAAATATATTTTCTCATGATGAGAATCATTTTGGAAAAGTATTTCTCAGATGTGAATTGTTGAAATTAGAAATGTCCACAATGTTAGAGCAACATTTTTTATTGTGATTATAATTCAGTGGGATCTTTGTTCACTGAACTAACATAAACAGTTGTAGTTTCCATTGATCTTTCATTGCCATCAACATGTGTCTCTCTAAAACTTAATTTTGTGGGGCTGTATAGTAGGACATACGTGCTATGTAGAATGTTCCTGATGAATCATTCAACAGTTAAGTGAACACTTTAAAGAAGGAAGTCATCTACCAGTATTAGAAAAATTCAGTTTTTTTTACTAACATTTATTGTCAAATATTGATGTTGATTAAGATGCAGGTTATAAACAAAGGCAATTGTGATACTCTCTTAATACTAATTTGTTTGAAGACTTCTTTAATGGTGATAACCTCTAGACATTATGAAGAAAGGTAACTTAATTAATTTAGTACATTGCACTGTTGTACTTAAAATATTCAATATTAGGAAATTTTCTGGAAAACATGGGAAACCAGGAAAAATCAGAGAATTTTGTTGCTTTAAAAAAGTTAGGGGAAAATTGGGGACTTTGTGGAAGAATAGGTAGAAGACAGGGAAAATTTTGGGATGGTTATAAACACCAATATTATTCCTAAAAAAGCTATTACAACCTTATTTTTTTCTCAATTTCTGTGTGTTGAGTTTTTTAATTTGTGCTTTATCACAGCAAAACTAGAAAACTGGTCAATTAGTTTCTATCTTGCGATAATATTTTTTTAAAATGGTGTGATTTACTCTACAAATTTTATCAGTGAAAAATTATTAAAGTGATTTGGAAAAGCCTGGGAAATTTGTTTCAGGAAATGAGTGTCCCTGTTCTATTTTGAACTTAAAACCTTGTTTTGCTGCAAATTATGCAGTCTATCTTCGGAATTTTAAATTCAAGGTTGGAAACTGCGCTGTATTCTTCTGTTTATCGGAAAATTGATGTTTAGGAATCAAAATATAAAATAAGGAAGATAGATCACATAATTAAAATTGTGGAAGTAGCTTGTTTGAGGGCTCGTCTGGACCAGGGGAAGTGGCACCTGGGGAAAAGTTAGATGCAGGAGAAAGGGCCTTTGGAATGGACTTCTGTAATGGTCATAATAATATGCTGTGCATCAGATCATTTGATTAAATTCTAGTATTATTAATTCACTTTCATACTACTGCCTGTTATGGAACTGGATTTTGAAAAAAACACATTAACTTCTATGCCTTAAGATACTCGTCTTAAGTTGCGAAGTGGGACTTAGTTCTGCGAGCTTATAATTACCATAACAATTGGTTCAGTTTGTTCTTAAAGTTGAGAGAATTTGACTGTATTTTCAAGTTATTCTTCATTTTAGTTTTGTGAACATAGGGTTTATTTAAACAGTCCTGTGTTGATTAGTCTTATACTGCTTTATCAATAGAGACTATGTAATTAACAACAGACCGAAAACAATTAGAAGAAAGAAAACACATTCAATTTGAAAATATTATTGTGATATGGCTTGAAAAATAACCAAGATTTACTTTGTTTAGATAATGTTTATGGCTGTAAGAAAAAAAACATTGTTTAATATCATTTGACCATTTAGCTTGTTGGTGCCCTCTTAGTCAGTTCTAGAAACTATTTCAGATGAAGTTGAAACTGATAAATCTGAAGACAAAAGACAAAATAATTGTTACTTGCCCTGAAGATGACAATTCAACATCATAAAACCACTAATGTCGGGGTGCTTAAGCTTGCCTCAAATCTGTAGAAGTTGCTCTTTACTGGAAAGTAAGAATCTTCTTAGAGCAAGAACTCATTTTTCACACAGAGAAGATCTTTATTAACAAATTTTTCCCAGTGTAATGCTATAGCTTCAATTAATTCATCATACTTTTCATTTGAAATTGTATTGTGAAAATCAGGAAGTCCATAGTGAAGTGTTCTTGAATATGGCTTTAAAAGTGGGATTTGGATAGATCCATTCCAGAAACCTGTCGAATTTAAATAACAGAAGGCATTGAAAATCAACGTATTCTTAGAAAGTAGTAGGTAAAAACACTGCAAATATGGTTTCTTCAGATTTCACAGGAGGGCTGTTGCCACAAGAAGCAGACTTCCCATAAATACTTTGCTGTCTCTGTTAATCCAACAGCTGGGCAAATGAATGTTATTAGTGTGATAATTTGTCCAATGTGGAGAATTTATTTTGCCTGGTGTAAAGATGCATTGACATGAATCCCTTTTTTGACCCTCTGACACTGATGGGCAAGTGATCATGAAAATTCCTGATGAAAAGTCTTGAAATAAATTGCAGGATACAAGTTGGTGTTTCTTAAGAGAATTCATTTGTTCATGTAAACATATGCAGACACTTGACACAGGAGTGTCCAGAGTTACGAGTAGCAGAACAGTTTTATGAATGTCCAGAAATGTCCATCGCATGGAAGATTAGTCATTTCTGTATGGTGCCAACACTGAAGTGAATCCATAATCGAATTGTTAATTGGATTATCGGAGAATAACCCAATTTTATGGAATAATTCCCTCAAGTATACAAAGATTGTTTACTATGTATCACAATCGTGTATTCCTATCAGTTATTTCTAAGTTGCAAATAGTGAAGTACTAATAATATTGGAAGAGGTGGTCATATGTCAAAACACCAGTTTTAAAAATATCTTAAAAGAAAAATAGGACTACAGAAAACGCTTTATTAATTGAATGAAGGGAAACAATGTTTTGGTGATGTCAGTTCACGAAAGGAAAATTTTTGGAAGTGTTATTGCTATTTTTCATTGTAAGAAGAAATTTCAAGGTGGAAGGAAGAAGGCAGACAGAATGATGCAGAGATTCAGGTTGAGAAATCTGTATGGCAATATTTTCAATTTAGGTTGGATTTCCCATCATTTTAAGATACATTTTCAGTACAACCTGTGGACAACTAAGGCTTGATTGAAAAAGAAAATTATTGTACTGAAAACCCAGCAAATCATGGCTGTATTGAAAATGGAAATCACCCCATGGTAGTTACAGAGTTATTCCATTTTCACTCAAATAAGTCTAATAGAAATATATTTTTATTCCATAAATGGAGGCTTCAGAAACTCCTTTACTTCCAAGGAATTCCAAAACCCAAGGGGCCGCGACATCGGCCAGATTGGAAGGCCAGCGGGGTCTATTAGGGTGAAAATCCCGTCTACAGTTTTGTCGCTAGCATTGTTCAGATGCACAGACGTTTTGCAAACGTAAATACAGTTTTAGATATTACACATGTGTTCGAGAAAGTTATTTACTACACATAGGATCAAGAATGAACTACATTTTCGGTACCAGTGTCCTATAAAGTGGAGTTTTCAATGTCGAAAAAATGAAGCCAATTTGTCGAAACATCGCTGTTTTTTGTTGCAGTATATCAATACTTTCTGTATACTACGTAAATAGTTCGCGAGATAATATAGTATTTACCACAAAAAAATACTATTTAGTATAAAATGTAATCATGATTACCTCTAATATTGATTAGATTTTATTTAAAATTATATTAAGTATAGAAAGAAAAACATTTTATATATGATGCATGAGAATTCTCTAGAATGTTATTTTTGTCATCACATTCGTCGGTATTGGTGAATCTAACCTCACTTTCACAAATGCAAGGAAGTGGTGTCAACGAAATATTCTTGGGTATGAATAGCTTTCCTCAGAATTGTCTTGCTTGGAGACTACAGGGCCAATACACAATACAAATTCATTCGAGAATCAAATCGCAGAAAATAACGAGACTGTGCTGGATCTTCCAACCACTGATGGGTTATTAGCGTCGATATGTTGACGTATACTTGGCCGTTTTGTACACGCACAACGCTTCTTTTCCATCGTTTCGAAATAATTGCAAAGGTAATCCTGCTTCGGCAATTCATTGGGGATCCAAGATCAGTATATAATCACTAGGGTCCGGAAGTTCAGGCATTTATCTAAAATAAGCAAAAGTCAATTTATTCTGGCTAAAGTATAGTAGGAGATGCAAAAGGGCATTTAAAAATGAAAAAAACACAATTTAGAAGGAATTATTGTAAAAATGTAATAATTCACGTTAATTACATTTTTATTTTAACTCTACGTACTACGTTTATTTGAAATTTACGTTAGTACAGACACAAGGGAACAATCATTTCTTTGCAATCTTGAATGCACATGTCCACCCAATATGATGACTCTGGAAATGCTGTCTCTAGGAAATGCAATTGTGGATTCCTCTGTGAAAACTGAATTCCAGTTTTTGTTCTTCACAGGTGTCTAATCTCCAGCACCGAATAGGGTACATCAAATACGTTTACTGTCCTAAAAAGGTATTGGAGACCATACTTTTAGTATGGAAGATGGTGATTAGTATGGAGTATTAGTGGGAAGGGATTCTTCGTGAGTGAACAAAGCCAGACGGCGGTATTAATGTAAAAATCAGAAATCTTGACTGGTATCCTCCTTTCTCATTTAGATTTTTAACACTACCTGACCCTGGAGCCTCCTCTTCCCCAGAAAACGAAAACACAACCGTGCCTTAGTATTGAACATGCTTGCAGGTATGTTTCCAGCTTGATAGAGACCAGTGCCAGGAGAAAAAAGGAAAATAATTATTAAAAATGGCAAAAATACGGTAAAATACCAAAAATAGGCATCATGAGCCAAAATAGGTGAAATAAAAATCTTTTAAAACAACTCCAAAAGTACAAATAAGTGATTACTTTTATTAAAAGTCATAAAATTGTAAACGTAAAAAAGGCATTTTGCCAAACTTCCGAGCCCTAATAATCAGTCGCAAAAAACAAAGATCTGTTAAGTAGAACATCTTATAAAATCTCGTTCTACGTTTAAGTGACACTGAACAATTGTTATGCACCAGGTGTGTGAAGTTCATTTCTTTCCCAGTTTTTTGCTTGTAAAAACATTGACTTTTGTGTCTGACACTTCAGTCCAATGTCGGCCATATAGTGTCCCTTCACTTCCATGTAAATGCTGCATAAGATGTTGTGAATGTATCATGAACCTTTTAAAGACTCTTTCCCACATACACAAGGGCTTATTTCCCAATCGCTGCATACCAAACAGGGTTGAAAAATGGTAAGAGCTCTACTGCAGGAGATAATAATTTCCAGCACCAATCAATGATATCCCTTTCTCATAAAAGAATCACAAGAAAAATTCGAAGCTGGAATTTTCGTTAGTGGTCAATGATTCATAAAGTTGATAAATAACATTTGTGAAGGGAAATTGATGATTAGGGCAGAAAAGATAATCTCATACAGAAAACTTTAGAGGACAAAACTGATCAAATTTGCAAGAAAATTGTTGAAACAATTATGCATTACTTTTGGAAGCTAAGAAGAAAATACAGTTATAAAATAATGTATGTGAAATCTCATCTTCATAGACCAAAGTAAGGGGAATAAGTCCTGAAAGACATGAAGAGAAAAAAGTTAAGAATCCAAGAAAGAGAAGTTAAAGAAGTGATGGCATAGTGCGTGTTTAGAAGGTAGTTGAATGAAAAGAATTAATAAAAAGAAAGAGGAAGAATAAAAGTTACTATTTTTGGTGTCTTTCTTTTATGAGAGTATTGTTATTTATACAAATTGTTAAAACAGCCTGTTGGAGTATTTTAAAAATGAAATGGTTGAAATATTCTTTTTATGAAATGGTGTTGAAATATTTGTATGCAAATTCATGGAAAAGAAATATTAAACTTAGGAACAAAATTCTAGTAAACAAAACCTTCATTTCCTTTGAAGAGGCTTTTAAGAGCTATTTTTTATTTGCACTTATGTTAAAGCACTTTAAGGAGGTAGGGAACAAATCGTCTAAAGAATGTTTTTCATCGCTGTTAAAACACAAGCTTGCATTGCACTGCTTTGTTTTACATGGCTACACTGCTCGTGTTACTGTCTCCAAGCAAAGTTGACATTGGAGAGGGCACTGTGTGGACAGTGTTTTGCAGACTTGGATTAACCAACCAAGCTGTAGATTTTTGCCATTATGAATTAGAAGTTGAACTCCTCCTCTAAAATCAGAAATAGACTTCATCTGGTTCTTCGTTTGGCATTGCAAACCAGTGCAGATCTTAGCCTACTCAAATATCTTCCTCCACTCTTTCTTGTCTCATGCTTGCCTCTTCCAATTCTTAATCTCCAGTGTTTTTTGGTCCTGATGCACATCATCCTCCCGTTTGATTCATGGCCTTAATTTATTAAGAGTTGTTAATTTGCTTCCAGTTCATAATTTGCTTAATACTTCTATTAGAATCCATCTTTTCTAGATATCCTAACCTTGAATTTTTGCAACTCTTATGATTTAATTTTTTATGAAAACCTCTTATTTATTTGTTTTTCTTCTCCACATTCATTCATGTTAGTTATAAATTTTCCTGAGAATGTTTCTCTCAAATATTGCTATCTTTTGTTCAGTTTTCTTTTTTAGCACCCATTTTTCACATCCATATGTCACTACTAGTTTTATAATTGTAGTATACATCTGCTATTTAAATCATCTAGACAGTAATTTTAAGTTGAAAATATACAAGAAGCACATGGTTAGATTTTAAAATGTTCTATCCCAAAGAACAGATTATGCATCTCCTACTTGGTTTTTAACCAACACAAAGGGAGCATAAAATCAGAGTTTCTTAGTTTTGCATAACATCATTTTGTTGGATATTAATAAGATTAGATTTTGATTATTGAAAAAAGTTTGTGAAATAAGTATCTTAAGATTTCATCATCATAAGATACATTAAGAGATTGGGGAATTATCAAACGAGGCTGTTAGAACTAGTTTGATAACAAATTAGTTTTGAATTAATAGGATATTACAATGGGAATATTGTACAGTAATTTATCACTTTGTACAAATTGTAATATTTCAGGGTTGGATCCCTCCTCCGCCCCGGATTGCAAAACACATAAAATACTTGTTTAAAAAACACTTTTATGTCTTTTTAAGTATTTAGATGTAATAACAAAACTTATAATTTTATGTATTTAAATATTCATTGAAAACTAAAATTTAGCCATAGCAAATGCATACAAAGAGATATAAAGAACAACTCAAGAACAAAATAAAGTACACACATGCATTAAAAATAAGATTAATTTGTGCTGACAACTCTAATTTTATTAAAAGTACAAAGACAACTCCAGTACAAAACAAACAGTAAAAGCAGACTTGTTTTGCAGCTTTGCTACATGGTGATGCATTTGTTACTTTATTACCCAACATAAATACTAATGAAAATTTGTGTTACTAATAATGATTGTGGGTGAAAATTTAAAGGAGGGGGAATCCGTGGATGCACTGTACATACATATACTTCATAGCAGGAAAGAATTAATTATAGTTTGTTTGAAAAATGAAAATCAGCATTTTATATAAAATTAGTTTCAAAATAATATTTACTATAAAACACAGATAAATAAAAAATACCCACTGAGACACTTTTCTTGCTTTCCAACCCTGATTTCACGATTCATCTTGTGAAAGATGTCACACAGGGAGTTGATATTAAAGGTTTGAAGTTTTAGAACACTAGTGTTCTAATTGCTTTTATTAATCTGATCTCGGTTTGTTAGACTTAAGATCATCCAGATGAATAAAATACATTAAACTCTGCTGCCCATTTTATTGTAAAATGTATTTTGGTACTTAAACGTCCTCCAGTGTAACATGATGAAAAAAAATATATTAATAAATAGCATTAATATTACATCTTGTAATAATGGTGAACATAAGTGTATTTTCAAACACATTATTAACAAATGCAATTCAAAAATTTTCAAAGGAAGAAAGAAAGGAAAGGAAAAAAAATCCTTGTTTTTCAAGGATTGTAAAATTGCGTTCTTTTGGATCTACTTAGAGCACACATTTCAAATATTTATAGTTTGTTTAGACAACTCCTTTCCATTTCTCCACAAATGATGCAAATGCAGCCAGGCCTTTGCCCTTCCCCATTCCTTGTGATATGTACCGTCTTGAGCTATGTTGTACTTCATGAAAAACTAAGTTGGTTCTTTTTATTTGGAATTAAATTCATGGCCAGAAAGCCAACTTGCTTTAACATTTACATCAATCTTGAGAAATGACAGCCTCCAAAGTGTTTACCAAATATCGATCAACGCCTCGCTTCCACTAGTACTTTTCCATCCACTCTGTACTCCACGAGTACAGAACACAAGTATGTGTACTGAACCCTTAGTGATAGTTTTCGTCTTTCAACACATATAAGGAGATCCCCCTCCTCTCATACACACACGCGAAATCATGCGTTACCGCATCATGGTTCTCCTGCGTTTTCTTAACTATAGTCAGTACAGAGTCCAGCGTTCTCTTACAGAGTAGTCAGGTTTGTCCATTAGCACACTGCTACCTTGCTGTAGTAACTATGAAAAGAATAGTTGTGCATTTAAATCAATAATATTGAATTAGTTCTTCAAAAAAAATGAAGTTAAGATTACGAAAATCGTTTTTAGTAGTATAGGAGAGCAGTGAGATAAAATGTTACTAGCAGCGTGTGCACCTATGCAGCCACATTGTATGCACTAATGCACACAATGCAACGCGTGTGTACCAATTCTAAAGATTACATTGTCTGAAATGTAACAGTTACGTTGTAGGCACATACAAGGTTTGGGATCTTATTGTAAACTCTAAAAAGTACAATCTTATAGCACCTGCTTGGCCTTTATATTCACGTGCTTTTATTAAAGCCCATGTGGATACGTCATCAGCTGATATCAATTTCAAACCAGAGCCTTGCTTTGCCCAGCGATTCCGCTTTAACGGACTTAATGCATTGTGCGGCATTGGCGGCATGCATTATGTTGTGAAGTACAATTTTTTTAAAATGTGATATCGCGATTTTTCTGCATTCACTGTCGCGATTTATGAATAATAGCGCGCCTAATACTAAAAATTTCACGACGTTAGACTAGATTCGTCTCGATCTGCATCGTACATTAAGGATTAGACGCCAAAATTGAAGAAGAAAAAAGAAAAAAAAGCTAATGCAAAATGTGACAACACATGTAAAGAAAAAACTTTGGAGCCTTTTTTGAGAATTTTTATTTTCTCGCACTCAACTAATGCAAGAGGAGAAAGTATTATAATCGGGCATCGGAAAACGGCGAATTTTTGACACAAAAATTCTTATTGCCGAACTCTGTTAACGAAAAAGTGGATAAATCCAGTTGCTAAATGTAGGGGGAAAATCCTGTAACACGTGGGATAGACAGAATTTGTGTTGTGCGTCCTTGATACCGAACAATCGATTGACGACAGAACGTCTGACCGTCTTGTCACAACGCTAGCGCATAAGCAATTCAGCCGATTTTCCCCAAAATTGCTATTCCTCGATCGTTGTGGTTGATGCCGCTAGAAATAGAAACCGATATTTTAATTTCGGAGATTTCTTTCGCTCTTCCTGGGGTCGTCCTTCTTCTGCCGCGCCTCCTACAATTGTTTGCCCCTCGGACATTAAAAAAGGCACAATTTTTTAAAATTAAATTTTGTTTTTGGATAATGTGAAGGATGTTTAAGAGCAAGGCGCAGGTCTCATTTTCGTTAAATCCTTGAGTTTTCGAAACTTACAAATATTCAACATTTATCGAAAGGAATGCGCAGATAAGCATCACGGCGCTTTGTTTGAATTGGACGTTTTCAAGTAATAGCTGAGGTATTAGTAACGCAGAAAATGCAATATTTCAGTATTACTTAGCTGTTTTCAATAATGCGAGAAAGTATGTGCTGTTGTAGCACCACTAGTTTAAATTGCATTAACTTAAAGTACAAATTTCTATTTTTTAAAAATCCACATAACCTTATGTAGACATCTGTAGAACTGATTTTCTTTAAGAAATAAATTGTGATAGATATTGTATTTTTCTAATGTTAATTTTTTTCAGTTTTTGAAAATAGTCTTTGCAGAAAATGACCAGCTCAACTTTTTTCCGTGCTTTGATAATGCGATTGCTAAATTGCTTTCGCATTTTGTTTATATTTTGGCGCCAAACGTGTAATCAACAATTACAAGATCTTGACACAAATATAGTCGAAGCTCGTACATGTTTGACTGGCTTCTTGGAGATTCCTATTTTCCTCCAAAAACCGCGACACTAGAAACAGTAAAAACGCGCTAAATCATATATATTTAAACTGCGTCGCTGCCATAGCACTGATTTCAAGGAGCATTCAATTCCCAATAGATGCCAGATTGCTTGCTTTGTTGAAACGCGAACCAAGAGCAGTCGTTTGTTGCTGCATTGTTTCTACACGGGTCAGAATATTTGTCAAGTGTCAAGTCGTCATTGAAAATCAGTGCTTTATAAAAGTCTGACACTACAGTCCTTGGAAGCTGCCATCGCGCGCCAAACCATCTCATGTAGACGAGAATAACTGACGCGAACCAAGCGCATTTAATTGCTTGATTCCGGGCGCGTCAACTGCTAAGGTCATTAGTCCCGTAAGTGTGATTTTATCTCGGGAGGTGGCGGCGATCTTCCTCTGCTGGTAGGCGATATCCGACGCAGCTAACTAAGTCGACTTGCAGGGTTTTTCCTCAATCAAGTATCCTCCACCAGCGGGGCACTGCCACAGTCGGGACAAGCCCTAAGCAGCATTGTCACCCGGCATATGTGGTATTGTGCAAGAGGTGAGGATATGTGAAGGAAGAGGAAGGAATGATGGCGCGCCGTCCGTGGCTTGTTTGGTTGGGTCCTGCTTCGAATTACACTTGAGTGTTTGAAGAAATCACGGAAAATTATAGATCTGACCAGCCGGTCGCTAGAATTCTCCAGACAGCGACTGAATATGACCTAACTGTAGCTAGTGTCGAAAAACCTTTCAATGCGGGGACTGGAATACTAGGACATCCCGATCACAGGCACCGGGGCGACATCAATTGATGCTCTGAGCCACGTAAGTCGGTAAGAGACACGTGGAGATTAAATAAAAACACGTGAATGTATCGCCAAGCAGGTGGCCTATAATATTGTCCATGATATATTTAGTGTTGGTAAACAAATTCTAACGCTAATTCTACTGTTGCAGTATGATTCAGGAACGATCGCTTGTCGCTGTATGACACATCGGACGGTTTGCAAATTCCGTATTATTGCTCAAAATGCTAATTATTTTGAAGCCTTAACGTGAGGGGAAAATTTAAAGAAACGATTTCGAGCAGTTTTTGAGAAAACAATTGTTTAAAAATTGTCTGTACTACTTCATGCAAAATTACGCAAATACTCTGATTTTCAAAAAAAAATTACTTGAACTTAATGAAGTCTGAACAAAACATTTTAATTAAGGAAAAAAAATCTGTGACGTAGTCGTAGAAAAATGTCGAAATAAACGTTAATTTTTGCAATTTTCGAAAATTTAGTGATTTCAACGATGAGACCTGCCCCATTTTTTCTCGGATAGCGTTCTTAACGTCCTCACCCCCTTTCATTCACACTTACATGCACTACACTACCACACATACCGGGAGAACGGTCGGGAGCTTTGAGCTTGTCCCGGCTGGGGATGTGCTCCGCTGATGGGATACACCTGTTTGGGGACACCCCGCTAGCGGTCATGTGGTTGGTCGGAGCCGGATCTCACCATCCAGGTGGGGAATATCACCGCAACCTCCCGAGGAAAAACCATGCCCTACACTAACGTGACTAATGACCTCAGCAGTTGACGCTCCCGAAATACCAATCAATTGATATGATATTGAGGCTTTATGTAAATGTACCCCCCAAAATCAAAAAGTCCGTTTCAAACGCGCAGAGCATCGATTTCGTACAAATGGATGAGGAATATCTATTTTGGAGAAAATCGTCTGAACGACTTTGACGCTAACGTTGATCACAGACGGGCGGGCGGACAGACGGACGGTTTGCCGTCAATCGATCTTTTGATATCAAGGACCCAGAAGATGTAATTCTACTACGCAACGTGTTGGAGGAAGCAATTTACTAAATATAAGTACAAGATTTATCCAGTTTTTCGTTACTATGGCTGGACGATCAGTTTTCGCGTAATTGGAGTTAATACAATAGATAATAAACAACTTTTCTCAATAATGGTTCGTGGTTCCCCGGAGAGCAAAGGACACTTAAAACTGAGACACTTCATTTTCATTGAACTCTGAATTTTCAAAATTGCTGAAGTTAGAAATCATGGGATAGACCATTAGTTTTTTAAGCGTCGGCAAAAGTGAGTCTGGCGGAACGTCTTGTTGGTAGTGGCGTATGGCGAGTTAACTCGATGTACCCGAGTTCGAATCTTGGCGCGGAGAAAAAATTATTGCTTATTGGGAACTTTTGCAGATTCATATAGTATGTTTACTGGGTGACTGGAAATAATTCGAGGAAGTATATGCTGTTGCAGCACCTAAGTTTTGGCTTACGTGACAATATACGCAGAAGTCAATCAAACAAAAATGGATGAGCAAATTTATCTATATATTTGTTGTTGCATATGCATAGGAAGCACATGTATGTATTAATCTGTGTATTTTTGCCTCTTCCATCATGAATTATAAAATACCAGAAGCTTCGTAGTGAAGAACGCACTCTCCATCAGTATTTATGAAGTCCAACATTTGTGTAGCTGATGCATAAAGAAATGTTCGCCTACTAAGAACTGTCGCGTTACAAGACCGCAGTTGCAGGAAGATAAACGTTAAAAAGGAAAAGAAAATGCACAATACTACCAGGAACGTATGATTTCGAATTAAAGTCTCCCAACTATCAGGATATGTAGTATTTCAAATAGAACGTAGTGATGACCTTACAGAGTTCCGCCCAATGATTATAGAAAAGCACTCAAAGTAACAACGAACTAGAATTTTCACTGAGATCTTCGGAGGCCACGTGTGCGTGACCTGAGTAATATTTTAGGCAAGTTTATGGCAAGGAAAATGAATTTAAATTATAATGCATGTAAATTGCACAAAAACAACCGAAATGAGATACCTCCAACTCATTGTAAGTCGGAAATCAGCTGTGGGGCATCATGACCCCACGTGCCCAAGAGCAGAGCGGCCGCCTTCGGGCATTTGTACCTTTGCACTTTGCGCATCTGCACCGGTGGACTCTAGAAGGGTGCCCGTTTCCTGGAAATTCAGAAACTGTGAGAATTTTTGAGAAATGATTCCTTAAACGTTACTTTTTAGCATGCTGTTTAATTTAAGTAAATATTGTTAATTTTGGTGTTTTTCACGGCGAAATCAGAGCTGGCAGATGTCTAACAGGTTACAAAGTTTTGCTTTTAGGTATTTAAAATGCTTACTAACATTTTGAAGCCAAAGCGTAGTTTTGTCGACAATTATTTTGAAAGTTTCTTGGGATGTGTACATTCCATTCAACGATATTGACTCATTTCTTCCATGGTCTTTGGTCGACCTTAGAAATTTCCTTTAGCTGCTTCCCGGAAAAATCATCAGGTGTAAGATCTGCTGATCTTGTTGGCCATTGCCGTTTCGAAATGATGCCGATTACAATAATTCTTGCAGTAGATGCGTCGTTTAGTGGAATGTGCTCTAGCACCATTTTGGTGGAAATACATTCATCTGTCAACTGTAATAAAAGATACAGAATGCGAGAACAGTATCTGCTTTTTTTCAGTCTTGAAACAAAATGGGACCTACAATACGTACTCTGTACCATGTACGCTATTTTTCTGGTCATGCAGCATAGCGGTCATGCGATGATTCTCTGACGTATTTGACAGAAGTGAGAGTTCACGTACTCCAAAAGATGAAACCAAGCTTCATCTGAAGGGGAAACTAGTCGTGCTACAGAATGGCACAGACTTTTGAGTAGTAAATTTTGAAAATGTCCAAAAGGCTTCATGTAAAGGACCCCCAGAAATTGTTTTTCAAAATCGCAGAGCTTCGACTCAGGCCACATCAGCAGGGGTTTGCTCAATTTTGAAAAAATACGAGGCATGGTTAGACACCGGACGGACGATTTAAAAGAGAAAACTTTTTCGGTATCTGGGGACTCCAAAACATATTTCCGTTGAAATCTCGGAATCGATTTTCCGAAGCATTACGTAACTTTTTCTATACTGCGTATATTTCTCCTTGCATACGTACGTCTCGCTCAGGTCATTGATACCTCCACATAAAAAGGTGCGAAACCACTTGCAATAGTAAATTATCATGCTATTCATGACTTGTTATTCGTGCACAGCCATCTCTTTGTAAAGGTTTTTTTGTTACAGCTGTGTGAGCGGTGCCTAACGAGATGGCGGTCTTTTAAATTAATCTCATTGGTTTTGTGAGTGAGGCTCTCTAACATATCATCGGAGATGTGAAGTTTATCCTCTGATAACCGATAAAATACAAGGTCGACCACTGAATCGGGTTGATTTCTTGAACGTTCTTCACGAAATCACGTCGGCTTTCCGATAATTATTAAATTATACTATAAATATATAAATATAACTTAAATTAATAAGTAATTTGATGTGCGTTCCGGGACCTAAAAATTTATAAATCAACACACTGTGTACAAATATCTCGATGTGGCTACAGATTTCATAAGTTTTTTGCAAAAAACCTTTGCTTCGTATCGTTCGTGAATGTTTCGGTCCTCGAAAGACGTTCGACTAAATCCACGTTCTTCCAGTGACCACATGCTTTAGCTCTAGTTTACAGATTTTTGAAAACGAGCCTAGCTTTGCACGTACAGACTTCCTTTTTCTTGTTAAACATCACATCATCTGTTGGACTCTTTGAATTTTGAGAATTTTGTGTAAAATGTTCAGCTAGTAAAATAAAACTACCTTGTAAATTGTTATATTCATTAAACAGATTTTACTGATATCACTGTGAATCAATTTTACGTAATATACTTAATATTATGGATACAGTGTTTTAATAGAGAAATGAAAAATGTCGCAAACGTGGAGTGTTTGAATTTGTTTTATCACAAATTTTACCTAGTTATGCTCAATGTTTATCGCGCGCACATTTTTTTTGTGATTTGATCTGCAGTGAACTCACATTCTTATCCCACTTCTTAGCACTTTTTTGTTGTTTTCTGTCGTAACAAACGGCTCGGATTTATATGGATAACGTATATCTAAATACGTACTAAAAATGTACCAAATTCGACTAAAAATATTCAAAATAAGGAGTGAAATAAGAGTCACCGAAGTGCAGAGATGCATTGCATCTTGTTCGCTTTTTCAAGCGGCATTTCTCGCTCTCGAGTTCCCCTCGACCTTGATATTGTGTATGGAGTGTTGCCTCTATCGATTTCGTTGTCCCTTCAAATGCGCCTTCTATGGCTTCTAAGCGTGTTTGGCATTGGCAGTGATGGAACTTCGTTCTTCGTCAATAATTTTTTCGTTCCTTTTCACCTAATACTTTCCCGCGCGGTGCGTTTCTTTCTCTTGTGTCACATGCTGGCACCAAACGAGTATCAGAAATAAATGCAAATTTTGAAGAAATCTTCAGTGCATTTTTACTCTCTCTCTACCGCAGTAGAGATAAAGTTACGTGATGCGCGAAAAAACTACAAATTTTCGGCAGAAGAAAACTTTCTACAGGGTCATGGCAACTAAAAACTAGATAAATCTAGGTGCTAAATTTAGAAGAAAAAAATCTTTAACATGTGGTGTATTCAGAATCCATGTTTTGTGGGTCCTTGATACCGAAAAATCGATTGACTGCAAAACATCTGCCCGTCTCAGTCTGTGAATAACGCTATACTGCGATTTTTACTTTGCTGCGTCTGACACTTGGTCAGCTGTTACGGTGTCGTCCAACCGGGGCCTTACACGTCACTACAGTGACGTAATAATGGTATCGTTCAGCCTTCCGATTGGATGACACCGTAACATCTGATTTACTTCAAACACAGCTCTGTGAAAACCGCAGTATAGAGGCTAATCCGTTCAGACGATTTTCACCAAAATTGATATTCTCCAATCGATCTGGCTGATGTCGCGACCCCTTTGAATTTGAAACCGATATTTTAATTTTGGATGTATATATTACATGAAACACTGGGCCATTTTCAAAATAATGGCTCCATCGTTTTTTATTAAATGTTGTTGCTGGATTGTAAAGGACATTTAAGAGAATGGTGTGGGTTTTCTACAGCTAAAATATTAAAGATATTTTTCCCTTAATAAAATTTGTTCCTTAAAGATAGATTTTGAAATAAGGTCATGTTCACTTTTGCGTGAAATATAGGCAATTTTTAATTTTTTTCTCAAAAAACCGCACCATCCTTTTTAATGAAATTTAGTTAGTGGATAGTGTGAGAGACGTTTAAGAGAGTGATGTGTGTCTCATGTTGGTCGAAAACCCTGATTTTACGAAAACTGAAAAAATTAAACATTTTTTTCGGCATCTTCCTACATCTACAATTACGAAGATTCAATAATTTTTTTAAATGAAATGTGTTCATCAAAAACAGTCAAATAAAGTCATGTCGAATTTTACGAAAATGTGAGTATTTTTTGTAATTTAGCGACAAACATAGTCGCCCGCTCCGAATTTACTGCGCTTCGTGAACGTAAAATGGTTGTGCTTACGCAGTTGAATTCTATGTAAGTTAGAATTTGTATTTTTTTTTCATATTTATTTGTTCGTTCGAGCTTATGTTATAAGTTTTAAAATTAATCGTTTAGATATTATTTAAAACCTATATTAAATTGTCCTTTGAGTTAAATGTGAAAAGGAATAGATGATTTCGCTTTGGTTAATAACGTGTGGGAATGAAAAGTAATGCATGTAAAAACCGAGTGATTTTGGTGAATATAAAAATATATTTAATTTAATTTTTTTCTACCTTTTTCATTTTCTTGCAAGCGGTATCGACAGTGCTAATTGGCAAAATGTGTATCCCTTACGAATTAGCGGTCATTGTTGCTTGTAACCCATTGTTGTAACACCGTAGTGATAACAGGAGGCGATAATGACTGCTGCCCTTTCTTTCGTGTTAATATAAACTAGTAATGTTATTTACGGCTAAAATGGGCATCGTGCATTGTTAGTACATACTACAAAAATACTACAAAATTGATACACAAAAGCTTTCAATATTGAAAGAAAAAAGTTTGAACTAATACTTAAAATACAAAATACAAGGGCACAAAATAGCACGAAGACATGAAAACAAGTCATTACATGATACTGAAGAATAAAAACCAGAAATCAGAATTTATCAGTGAAAGTACAACACCCAAATAAATAAAACTAATAATAATAAAACGGTAAGACACAGAAACAAGATAGTTAAAAAATAATACTTTACACAAAAACTAGTGTAACAATTATCACAGTGAACGTATTAAACTAATGCTGCTAAAACAGCACGTACTTTCTCGTCCGTTTTTTTTCACGCAAAATTACGCAAATAAGTACTCAAATTTTCGAAAAATTGTACATTACCCTATTTCAAAATCTATATTTAAGGAACAGATTTCATTAAGGGAAAAAATCCCCATCTTGAATATTTTAGTTGTAGGAAGACTCCGAAAAAAAAAATTGAACTTCTGCAATTTTCGAAAAATCAGGGATTTTAACGAACATCGAGACCTGCACCATTCCCTTAAACGTCCTTCACACTATCAAAAAAAGAAAAACGTTCGAGCCTTTTTTTTTAAATTTGGGTAATGTCCCACGGGCTTCATGTAATGCAACTCCCAAAATTAAAATACCGTTTCAAATTCAAGAGGCCGCGACATCAGCCAGATTAATTGGAGAATATTGGCTGAACGGCTTAGCCGCTAGCCATTAACTGATTCTCTGGCTTTGTTCACAGACGAAATACCGAATATCATTCGATATTTCGGTATCAAGAACCCACAAAACATAGGTTCTGGTTACACTACGTGTCAGAAGATTTTCTTTTAAATTTAGCAACTGGTTTTATCCACTTTCTCGTCACCAGGACCCCGAAATAAGTTGTGACGAAAATTCGCCATTTGTTTTCGTGCAATCTTACATAACTTTCTCTCTAATTCGTAACGAGAAAGTAAAAATTAGTAGCTAGACATGTAATGAGTCAGTTAAATTTAATCTATGGAGTAATGGAATATCCTCTAGAGACCCCAGCGGACAATTTTTGTATTTTATTTCATAAATCATATTTTCTAGCCTCTTTTAGACTCAATAAGACGAAAACTATCCACATTTATGAAAAACAAGTATTGGTTATCTTGTTATAATTTATACCCATATGTGTACACCCAATGACATATATTCGGTTATGATGCAAGTCTGTGTAAAAGTGGTAAAATGAAGTCAAAAACAATATATTTTCATATTTGAGTCATTTAGAGTTTGTGGCGTGTACTTTAAACGACATCTACAACATATTCCAGCCCTTCTGCCCTGCCCTGCCCTGCCCTGCCCTGCCCTGCCCTGCCCTGCCCTGCCCTGCCCTGCCCTGCCCTGCCCTGCCCTGCCCTGCCCTGTCCTGCCCTGCCCTGTCCTCTCCTCTCCTCTCCTCTCCTCTCCTCTCCTCTCCTTGCATCTCCCATTACTTAGAGAGGATTTACTTCCTCGAAGGTCAACACGTGCATTATTGGAGACGTGATCGAATTTTGTCCTGATAATTGTCTTTTATCGTTACTGACCTCGTCAGAAGAATCAGTATCCGCGTCTGAGGAGGAAGGGGGGTATTCAGCATCTTAATCGCCATTACCTTCGAAATAACTCTCAAGGATTATGAGAATGGCATCATTATTCCTGAACAAGTTATCCATTCCCTCGAAAGTGTTTAAGATATTATGTAGCTAACGTACAAACAATAAATTCTATAATTCCAACTGAAAACCAACATTTATTTATAAGTAGTATTAAAAACTCGTCATAAAATGAACAGGGAACAATGCTAAAAAATGACGTTAAGTCATGTCCACGAGCGTGGATAAAATAGTTTGTAATAAGCTCTTTCGAGTGATTCATATTTTCTAATAATAAGACATTGTGATAATAAGTTATAACAATGACATCAGTCAACAGTAGTTGCCTTGGGGGAGTTCTCTAACTTCTTAACAATCACAAAACGTTCTTCTGCTCGCAGCACAGTCGCTCAATTCGCCCTCGACAGCATCTTCTCAATTCCCGTGAAACACTGCCAGAGACAAAATTGTCGCCTGAGGGCGTCAAATGAGACTCCAGGAAATCAGTGGAAATACCACCAGCGCTAAATTAAAATTCTGGAACCCGTGGGAAATTCAAATTAATTTGTACACATGTGTACACCAGGACTGTAGAGGATATTGAATGTAATTTAATTAGATCATTCTCATCAATACTATTGATAATTGTAAAAAGAAATACTATATCAGTAATAGTTCTTCTCTCCTGTAAGGTATTAAATTTCAACTTCTCTAAACTAGTGGTTCTAAAACAGCACGTACTTTCTCGCCCTTAGTAATGGTTGTGTAGTTCTATTTATACCACAAATTCTCTCCGAATTAACACGTCTTTTTTTGTTGTTGTAAAACTCGTTACAAATCGTAGAGCCGTTAATGCGAAAACTAAATATTTTCAAGCAAATATCTACAATTTGTCAATTACAACTACTTTTCATACACCTAATTCATGTCACAACAATGAGACGTAATTCACAGAAATTCAGCTGCTGTCTCGCGTTGCAGAATGCCATATTATCCACACGTTTTCTTGAGCCCTCGATTCGCTAGTTGCGAGAGGAGTCGCGAGTTTGGTTATTTTGACAAAAAAGAATCTTATATCAAATTTGTAGTCTTTTTATGTAAAATAGTTTATTACACGGGAGCAAACATTTCTGGTTATCAGATTTTGTCTACAACGCTCGTTGTTATTGTTTATTCTTAATTCAACTAATGTTGGCAAAGGAGTGGGGATAGGTATACCTGGGCTCAAGAGAACGCGCGTATAATAGTTGCATTCCAATCTGATATTCCCTGAAAGCTAGCAATTTTTCTTTCATAGATTTCAAATAGGTGTTTAATAATTTCTAAAGATTAATTTGTAATTGTATAATAAAAACTCTAATTCAAGAAACGAACAAATAAATATGAAATTGTACATACATTCTAGCATCTGACTGCCTGGAATTACCTCTATTACATTCAGGAAGCGCAAGAAATTCGGAGCGAGATACTGTTTGACGCCAAATTACACAAAAACTCATATTTTCAAAACCTTCAACGTGAGCTTATTTGAAGGTCATTCATTTCATTCAGAAACAAAATTGTAACTTCACAATTGTAGGAAGACGATGAAAATTTTTAAATTTTCGATAAATTTGGCATTTTAACGAACATGAGACATGCACCGTTCTCTTGAGCATCCTTTACGTTGTCTAAGGTCCAAATTTAATCAAGAAAATTGTGTCCTGTTTTTAAGAAGAAAAAATGGTTTAAAAAATAAAAATTCCGTATGTGACAAAATTTCACAGAAAATACTCATATTTTCGAAAATTTAACACGATATTATTTGAAGATCTGTTTTTAATGAACACATTTCATTTAAAAAACGTTTGTCTTCATAATTGTAGTTGGAGGAAGGCGCTGAAAAAAATATTGAATTTTTGCTATTTTCAAAAATCAGTGTTTTCAACGAACAAGAGACCTGCACCATTCTCTTAAGCGTCTTATTC